>JAUCNG010417911.1:0-10158 GCA_032353305.1 Cephalothrix spiralis
ATAAATTGCTACATCGTAGTGTAATAATTCCGAGTAGAATACCGTGACTTTTAGGTAATTATAAATTAAGAATTAATTAGTTAAATTGCCGTCTCATAAATTGTCATAAATTCTTAATTTAATCGTTTAGCTATAGTATTCCCCCGTAGAGAAAAATATGCAGACTGCAGAGCAAAGCGAGTCGAATTTTGTAACCAATGTTTCTTTTCTATCAATATATTTAACCATTTTCTAAATCTATCCACACGTTTATAGAACTGTCCCTCCCACACACACTATAGTTTATGAACCACGAAATAATCTCCTCAGCACGAGGAGAGAGAAAACTCCCATCTCTCTTATCTTCAATTCTGAAAGTGCTTACAACTACCTACTGTACACTGCTCTGTCAACTGAAACTATTTCAGTCAACAGACACGTACGTGTAAGTAGGTAGTTATGAACACTTTTAGGGGTGTAGAAAATTAAATTTTGATCTGGTTGAGAAGATCATTCCACGGCCCTTAAGCTATACTGTGCCAAATTCGGTCAGTATAAATAACAGAAAAAAGAAGAGAATGGAAAATTAAGGAAAATAGCGCTCAAACTGATTGATACCCCTAATATTAACCCCTGCGTTAAGTGAGCCACAGCTATCATTTTTTACATCATTGCAATATCTGTTCCGTGATATACAACCCCAATCAAGTGTGCCTCGGGGGCAATGTGGTAGAGAGTCGGTCTTTGAATACGGAGGTCCCGGGTTCGAGACCCGTGCTCGACACTACTTTCCATCGGGAAGAACCTTGGGCAAGTTCCTCAGTGTGCACTGCCTCCTTGGTGGCTCGGTCAGGTTAAATACGTGGAATGGGACACTGCAATTGCTGCATGTTCAACCCTTCGTGGTAAACCGAATAAAGCGGAACATCTGTGTCTATTTGAGCCAGTCATCTGACGCCCTCACATAAGTTGAGTTTCAAAATGCGAAAAATGACTGATTTCAAATATTACGAAAATGTGGGCAATATTTGAATCAGCATCATCGATGAGTCATGTCCTGTAATTTGTCTGTTTTTTCAAAACAACATACCCTCGGGAAATGTAACCAGCTTGACGTCAACCTCCTCTCCATCACTGGCAATGACAAGCATACGAGGATCATGAAGATAATGAATTTCAAGCAGTGGGCGTTGGTCTCAACTCTCTGACGAAGAGCTAAATTTAAGCCACATATTTTGGTAAGAAACGGATGCAATTTTGCAACAGATTTGGGAGGCTATGAATGAAATATATGAATGAATGGGAAGCAATAATAAGGAAGGAGCTAAGAAGTACCTGTGATTTCAATCGATAAGTCAGAAATGATTTCGAAATCAACGATGTAGCAAAATTGGGAAATAGCGAACTACTTTTATTATTTGTTTAGATATTAAAGGTACATTGCGTTGCGATGACATATTTTGTTTACTTAACAAAGTAAATTAAATTCAATGGACTTTTTGTTTACGCTAAACACCCAGCAGTATAGTATACACTACATTGATGAATAAAGGGTGTAAAAGGTGCGATCCGACTTAGTCCCATCTACCAAAATAAGGTAAGTATACACGTACACTATGCTGATCTTTCGTTCACTTGAGTAGAGAGACGAAGATTAACATCGGAAAAAAATATGTAAAAAAAGTTTGTAAAAATTATTCCGGACAATTAAATGGTAGTTTGAAATTGATATTCTGTTGAATAGGAAAATTAATTTCCTTTCACAAAATGAAGGTACATGTAGTCTGAAAACCGGAAATTCTCAAAACAAATAGGTCTTAATGCTTGGTCAAGCCAAAACGATAGAAAAGTGCTAAGGCATGGGGTGCTGTATTTTTCGCCCTACTAACGATAAATCAACAAAATATCGACTCGCTCTGCTCTGTTCAGACTTATAGTACCCCTCTTATTATTTTACGTATTATTTTAATTTGTACGACAAGTAGTACTCATTTGTACAGACACCTGCCGTACATGTCTCCTACTTGACTAATTTTTGACCTGCAATGCGGATGAGGGTTCTTGAAAGTGCACGGAGAAGCTCGAAATATTCAATTTATTTGTTTATATCGAAGAAATTCGTCATGTGTTTGAAATAAAGTCGTTCCATTTAATATCATAGCGCATGTCATATAGTCAAAATCCTTTTTAGATCAGGCCCTTGGGAAAAGGGACAGGGTAGAAGGAAACCTCCTTTGAAAATTTCTGGGGAAGGCTTTCCGAACGACTTATTATAAAGGCCAGGGGGGTACCCGAGAATTTGTATGATATTTTTCCTATACAATTCCATAAAAATGATAGGCTACCTTCGTTAGCTTCAGCAATGTTTTATATTTGCAGAGAGCATATGAAAAAATGATTAAGACATACCAAATAGCTGGCGCCAAAGGCACGCGCCGAATTTTCTTTCTTTTAGCGCCAAAATAAGGCAAAAAATAACGTTTTAGCGGACCTTTGAACAAAGTAGGACATCCACCAAAAGTAACTAAAAATTTCGTTAAGAAAATATCCCTGGGAGCTATTTAATAAGTGCAGTGCAATAACTGCAATGCAATGCAATAAGTGCAATGATCAGAGGAAGTCCAAGATTGACAAAATCCTGATTTTAAGGTCAATGACTGACCTCACTGAGGCTCACTCACCCCATATTAAATATTAATGAAAAAATATAAACCTTTAAAAAATTATTACCTAAAATGCTTGTATGCCTTGTCGATATACAATATCAACCAACTCCAGAGTTTGACAATGTATGAAAAGTACGATCCCAAATTCTTCTTTATAAGAGAATTCCAACCTATCATATTCTTAAAAATGAAACCAAACCGAATTTCAACACCTGATGCGTCTCATTTCGTTACAATCAATAGGCCCTATAAGAATTCACCTGGACACATTCAAATTGATTTGTAAAAATTTAACATGTGCTATCATATGGTACATACATGTACGCTTGAGTCGAAATTGGTATCTTGTTGATCTGTTTATGCTTTTGCCTATATATGTCATCATAGAGCAAATTCTTCCATCCCCTCCCCTGTTAAAATGACTAGTTTTATAAACAAAACGTATGTTGGTCTCCGTTTAACTCCGTAAAATCTATAGTTTTGCCGTGATAGCCTATTGAACGCCATTATAATAGAGTCCTTTTAGAAGCAAATCTATTGTGTTTTGCCTTTGTCAACTGAGACAAACATGGCTTATTATTGTCGATCCCGGAGATACGAAACTTCAATGCAGAATTCAATAGGACTTTATTGAACAAGACATCATTCAGTAGTATATACTACTGAATGACAGACATCAAAGAATTACACACAAACAGTATGAAACAGGGAACAGAGGCATGACTACGCAAAAAGTTCCTCGTCAGCTACCTTCGGACACGGTCGTTTCGGGATATAAGAGTAGAACGACATTGTATGTGTCTTTGTCCCAGCAAAGGTGATCAGTGAGTCGAGTCGTAACCTTTTTTAAAGCCCAACCAAAACCATTCTTGACAATTAAATTTGTAAAAAAAATTCCATGACATTTCCATTTTTCAACCTTTTTTCTATTTTCCATGACAATTTGGGCCATATTTTGGAATTAAAAGAGATTTCCAGGTTTTCAAGACCTCAAGTCAACCTATTATATAGAATGGCAAAGCTTGCAAGGCATAATATAGAGCAATTGCAGATTAACGTCAAGATCGTTAAAAAAATACACCAATGGGCGTGAAGCTCATTTGGAACACAATTCCTCATTTTACCTCAACGTTTATTTTTGATAAAGTATCATTTAAAATCAAAACGCGAATCATGTTCGTCAAAAGAGGATTTTGGCCCATTACGCCGTCCCAGGTGCTCCGGTCGAAAAATGGTTTAAAATGAATCACGATACTCAGGTCATAAAATAACATATTGGATGAAATATTATCAAAAATCTGGTATCACTTTAGTTTAGAAAGTATAGATCAATCCACAGAGCAACGACAGATTTTAGAAATTCCGTCATTAAAAATAAACAAACAGTTAAAAAAATAAACAGTTTTAAAGTCAACAATAAATACTTAACTTACTGTATACAAAACTGAAGATTTTTACGAGCCTTATAAGCAAATAAACAAAAACAACAACAATATTTCCGAGACAAACTGTTCCTCGACATATCCAAAAAAGCACATGATATACTACATGTATAATTGAATATTGATTACCGGTATGCCAGGAATTTTTAGAAAAAGGGAGTTCTTCAAAATAGATATAAAGTATTTCAAGCCTCGTGAAAAGTCAAATTCTTACATGGGGGTCAAGAACCCTAGTAGTTTATAACTATTTATTAAGTGACATATTTAAATTCTACTATATCACATGAAATAATTCAAACTCAGAACACGAATGAACAGGATGATTGAACTTATTAGGAAGTTATATCAAAATACCCAGAAGGCCTCTTGTATAGATTAGTTTACGTATCAAATTTTATTTCTCAAAATCTGAAGGTCAATATCATAGATATGAAATTGTAGAGTTTTCCCGCTAAAATTAAGGCAGTGCCGTGATTTTTCTAAAATGGCGGCTATTATTTTGAAGAAATCCCCCATTTACATCCAAGCCTAGCCAATTTAGAATGTCTCAAAATTAAGGGAAGAAGTGAAACCGTTTTTAGAGGCGTCTCACAAAATGACCCATTTCTAATAGAGATAGAAATAAATAAATTGGTATTCCTTGGCCCCGAAAACCATGGGGTAGGTCAAGGTTCCATGTTCCTAACCCAATAACCTCCCGGCATACCAAATTTGTAAATTTTAGATCACTCATAACTCGGAAGGTAATTGGGTTAGGAACATGTAACCTTAACATACCCCAATGGTTTTCGGGGCCAGTATTTTTTCTCTCTTTCCATTAGAAGTGCCCAAACTAAAAAAGGAGTCATTTTGTGACACCCGCTAAAAACGCTTTCACTTTTTCCCTTAATTTTGAGACATTCTAAATGGGCTAGGGAAATGAAATGGCAAATTTGAGAAATTGTACTTCTTCAAAATAATAGCCGCCATTTTAATAAAAAGAACTAGTAACATAATTAATATATTTTCCCATACCGATGAAATAGTGGTATTTAGCCAGAATTTCGTCGGCGGCAGAAAAAATAAAATTGATTCATTTTCGACAGCGTACTCGTAAACCGATCGCTAAAAAGACTTAAGTTATGTAATACACTCTAAACATGAGGGAAATTTCACCTACCTTGTTCTACTTTCTGTTCTAATCTCAGACGTTACAGTTGGCCTCTCGGCGAATTTGACTGATTTAGACTGGGCTGTGGTCGTATTTATCTCCTGTATTGAGCTTTCACTTAAAGTAGGCTGAGATGCAATCGACAACTCGTCCGCTATCGATGCCTCGCTCTCATCCACTTGGTAAACTTTGGACCCTCGTACCGGCTTGATTGGCTCTGATACCGAGCTTTCGATGTCACTGGCGGCAGCATACTCAAATCCTCCTTGATTGTCTAAAAAGAAATGATATGTGTGATTAAAGATTTTGTCATACTAACATAACCAAAGTCAAGCATATAGAGGGCGCTGTTTGAATCCGAAAACTCATCCATACACAGGTTCCGAATTCTCGAATTTGCAGCTCGGTGGCGAGCTGGTAGAGCGTCGGCATCTGAATCCGGAGCTCCCGGGTTCGAGACCCGGCTCGACACACTTACCATCGGGTAGAACCTTGGGCAAGTTCTCCAGCGCACTGCCTCCTGGGTGGCTCGGTCAGGTTAAATACGTGGAGTGGGACGCTGTCCCTCCCGTCGGGGTAAACCCGACTGCTAATCGGTATATTGAAAATAGATTAGAGTGCGGGATAGGTCTACAGGCCTAATGGTAAATGCTCAAAAAGCGGACCGTCTGTGTCTATTTGAGCCAGTCATCTGACGCCCTCCAAATAAGTTGAAGTTGGCCCAACAAAGACGCCACTCTCTGTGAAAGACCCGAAGCTTCTACATTTCTCTTCCATTTTGTGATATCATCATCATCATCATCATCATCATATTTTGTGGTTGAGATTAAATATCGAGAGAAAAATAAGATAATAGTTTTTGAATAAATTTTTCACGTTAAAAATTAAGATGCATGCTTGAAGATAGAAAACGCGTGTAATAAATGTAATTGTGGTACGAGGCCATGTTTGGATCTATATCTCGAGAGGGCCGGATGTTGGAATCTAGTCACAGTGCATGAGGTAGCGTAATCGCCTTGCAATCGGAAAGTTGTAGGTTCGTGACTTCCTTTGGGGTACGAACACAGACCGGATTCTGAATGGCTCGGTCAGTATAAATACGTGGAGTGAGACCCTCTCTTCGGGGTAAGCCCGACCTGGCCCGACTACAATCGGTATATAGAAAATAGATTAGAGTGCGGGGCAAAAAAGTAAAATGCTCAAGCAAGCGCTGACTATCTGTGTCTATTTCGGAAAGTCCATCTGGCGCCCGTCATATAAGTTCAAGGTTAGTTCGAAATGGATTTAAGTTTGATGGGTATATCTAGAATACTATAACGTCATTGTTTACATTGTAACATGGTTTCCATGGTTACTAACCTTTGTTTCTTCTCTCCCACATTCTCATTGCTTTCTTTTCCATCGCTTTTACGTTATTTTCTTCCTTATCCAAACGAGTACTCCATGCTAAAAGTTCTTCAGCATGTTTCTTCCTTTGTTGCAACTTCTGTTCACGGAAAGTAAGATTCCTGGTACCGATTTTCATTTTCTTTAACTTTGCCATGGCTTTCGATTCATGAGGTGAACGAGAACGATTACTGGCGGTCTCGGTGTAGATTTCCGTATCCGATTTATAGTCTACAAGGATAAAATATATAATAAACTTTTACAGATGAAGAATAGCAGATTTTTTTTAGCAATTTATAAGATTTTATGATAATATGAGTGAATTTGTTTTATAACTTTCCTTCACTACAAAAATAAATTGCAAAAATAAACCTAAAATACTAAATATTATGCCGAGCGAAGCGATGCGAGAATTTGTTTGACACTTTTACACCATTTTCATCAAATAGTATTTTATGAGATGTTAGGAGAAATGGTCATATTTTAGGAGATTTTAGGAGGAATGGTCATATTTTAGGATATCCTAAAATTTTAGGAGAACTATGAGGCCTGATATTATAGACGATGCAAGAATTGTTTTTCAATTAGATTCTAGGGTCAAAGGTGCTGAACTTAAAGAGTGTTTCATTTGATTATTCCATGTATTACCTTTTTCAACATTCTTGACTTCAGATCTTGGTGTATCAACAATATCGCTGACGTCATCAAGCTAAAATAAAAATACATGTATACATAAATTTTAGATTTATCAATCAAAATTTTGAATCAATATATAATACTCAAGCCTAAAAGAAAGTTTAAAGTAATTTTATATATATATTATACCTCTTAGATAAAATTTGAAGCTTAACTTTACAAACATCTGGTTAAAAGAGACCAGTGCACCTCAGTGGCGAAGTGGGCAAGCGCTAGTCGTTGAATCCAGAAGAACCGGGTTTGAGACCCAGTCTCGACGCTCTTTTCAATCTTCAATATATAGGGGCGTCAGATGACTGGCTCAATTAGACACAATGGTCCGCTTGCTGAGCATTTGTCCTTAGGCCTGTACTCGTAATCTATTTTCTATAAACCGATTAGCAGCGGAATTTTTACCCCGAAGGGAGGGACACGTATTTAACCTGACCGAGCCACCCAGGAAGCTATGCGCTGAGGAACTTGCTTAAGGTTCCACCCGATGGAAAGTGGTGTCGAGACTGGGTATCGATCCAGGGACCCCTGGATTGCTGTCCGAGCGCTCTGACCACTTTACCATCGAGATTAACATTGGGCAAAATTTTGCCTCCTGGGTGGCTCGGTCAAGTTCAATACGTGAAGTTGGACTGCTTACATGTACATGTATAGAATAGGAAATGAATTATTAGACATACCATAATACTAGTTTCATCTTCGGTATTTATGTCGCTTAGAGCAATATCTTCTGGTTTAACAGCTTTCGCCTTTTCTCGAGCCTTAAAAAATAAAATAAGATAATTTAAAATCGACCATTATGTCAATGAAATGTAATAAAAATAAGACTGAATGAATGTGTACGATTTTAGTACTTTTTTAGCAATTTTAAAAAACATGTAGAAATACATTGTAGTTCTAGCCATTCGATTAAAATTACTTATCTTCAGAAACTTTTCCTCCTTCAAATGCTAAAAAAATTTGGAATCGATTAAAACTATATGTATTCACATTCTCTGTCTATCTATTTTTGATGAAATGGAAAAATTATAATGCAAAAAATTAATTTAACAAATTGTACAACGTTGTAATATTTAATCTCTAAATTATATACGCATATCATATTTTTACAATGTGCTTTAATATTTTTTATAGCAAGATTAAAGAACAAAAATACATATTCTTTTTTAATTACCTGTTTTGCTTGTTGACTCAATCGATCGATCTGTTGATGTTGAATTAATAATAATTCTCTATCTTTCTTGGCCATTTTCTGTGCCTCCCATAGTCTTTTGATCTCAGCCTAGAAAAATTACAAGAAACGTATTAAATAAATTCTTTGAAAAAGTTGTGTCTTAATATTTACAGATGTTCTAGTTTTATTCGTATGAAAAAAATTACTAACCACAGCGTCCCTTAATGCATGTCCGGATTAAAATTATACATTGGATGCTCTTTTAAGTTTTGGTACGCGTATATGTTCTATAATCAGTCGCGTTGAAAAGTAAATCGCTTGATTGTAAATTTTCGAGAAACGCGAATGCGCAGCAACTTACGGACTGCACGTGCGCAAAACTAAAATGTTTGTATCTTGTTAATTATGGGAATGTTTCTATTTGTCAATAATACAAATGTATGACCTCAAACCAACCGTTTCAATATATGAGGGTCTAAATGGGGTATAGCGGGAACCGGGAAAAGGGCAAAAAATTGCTAACGGGAACGGGAAAATTGGAGTAATTAACATCAGCGGGAAGCGGGAAAGGTGATTTAGCGGAAGTGGGAAGCGGAAAAAGAGAATATAAAGCATATAAAGTATTTTAGTACGATATTTTGGCGTCTAGCGGGAAGACATTTTTGCTAAGCGGGAGCGGAAAAACCCATTATTTTTTATCGGGAAGCGGGAAACGTAACCCCCCCCCCTTTAGACCCTCATATATATACAGTAGGATATAAAGCAAAAAATATGACAAGAACTAACAGTAGGAAAAGTATGATACCTGTGAGGGATGCACTTGCCAATGAAATAAACCATTGCAATAACGAGTGTTTTAGTGAAAAAACATAAAAATTATTATTTTGGAACAGTTTTTACTCAGGCGGTTTAGAATGGTTTTTATTAATACCGAAGGATATGTTCCATTGTTTTCGAGAGAGAACAAACCTGTAATCTCAAAACCTTATATGATTTCTAAGAAACCTTAGATGAATCGGGCATCATCACCATTAATTCCCCTAAACTCTTTTACGATAAAACATGACATTACCCCCAATGCCAAGGGCTGTGTGTTTTTAGTTAAATTCTTTATCCAAAAAAGTTTAAGACCTCAACAATTTGTGTTTGAAATATGGTTAAGCATTTGAATACAAGATTGATTGTGTGGGTGTGACTGTTTAGATAAACAAAAGTGAGCTAGAACATTGATTTCCCTGGGGACTGGCACCAGTCCCTGATTTTTGCGATTTTCATAAATTTTTAATAATTGTTTTTCACATCTTTTTCAAAATACACAATTTGTATAAACTGCATCCGATCTGAAACTTAATTCTTATTCAAATCGTAAATTTTCTAAGACCCTATTTTGCCTCCTCATTTGTTCAATTTTTTCGTGACCAAAACACGAAGTTTCCCGACGAGGCGACTAACCCATTCGGGTTTTAGATGTCTTGGGCGAATGAACGGAAAAACGCTTTCAGAATATCAACGATTAGGATAATAATTAGAGAGCAACGGACCGGGATGCGGTTTTCGCATTGTGAGTTTTTACAGCAGAAAACTATTGAAAGATGGGAGTATTGGATAAAACACCGGGTGTTAGCAGAATAGAAATAGCGAAGAGTTCGATGAACTCGACATTGGGATCAGCCT
>JAUCNG010418022.1:0-10155 GCA_032353305.1 Cephalothrix spiralis
GTCGAAATATTTACATATTTTCTCTCCAAAAAATCGTGAATGTAAAGGCAATTTTGATAGGCAATGTTTTGATATTAAGTTTCATTTTGCTACTCTTGATATTATTGAAAATATTTGAATTTTTCCTCTCCTTTAAAAGATTTATCTTTAAGTAAAAAAATGGTTATCTGAATCGATCTGAATAATATACACATGTATAGTGTCATTCAAAAATGCTTGATATACAGACGACGATTTGTTATGTTTTTGGTCTTTACAAATTTGTGCTAAACTACCCGACTACAATGTATAATAGTGTTTTTAAAGCGATATAAGCTAAATCAATATCGGATCTTTCCAAAGATCCTATATTGGCTAAATGCGTCTCCTTACCGGTACTGGATTCGATGAAACGATGGTGTTCATCTTAGCAAATACTCCCGATATGCACAAAGCTTAAATGAGCAAATACCCCGGTTATGCACAAAGCTTAAATGTGAAACCAGAAAAAAATTCATAGCAGTACCATGGCACAAAGCAGATGATCATTGTTTTAAAACTCACCTGAATACATAGACCTTAAATTTGATATGGTAGAATTACAGTGATATTGTGAAACTGATAGTGTTATCAAATTAGCATACAATAGAAACACTGCATGGTTGAAACTGAGTTGAATATGCTAAATTCATGTAAAGTTTTTAACTCTTAACTTTGCACTTTACAATAACACAAATGGACGGAAAAGGTGGCGAGAGCTAAAATAGTCCCCAACCAGCCCCAATGGTTTAACATATTATTTGCGGGTAGTTGACCCGGGATAGTGGTGATTTGTGCCCTGGGCACCCTGTCAGCATTTTCCATGACCTTTCCAGAAATATATAGTTTATTGGGGTCAACTACTCAACTACCCATCTTTTTTGGGACTATATTAGCCCTTTCCAATTTTTTTGTCAAATTGTGTTTGTTAAATGACGTGTCAGATACTTACCCGTAACTCTTCGTAGTCTCTCATCATGAACGTCTAAAAAGAGAAAAAATAGATGATAACTTATTTCAATGTTTAAACGCTCGACAAATCTATACCAATTTTACTTCACCTCCAGAATAGCAAAATGCTGCACTTTGGCCCATGTACAATATTATCAAATAGTATACACGTGTTTCAATATAAGTCTTCAAAAATATATATCACCTTAGGATCCTTACAGACCTCATAGTCATTTTTGCTGTCTCAATTTTAGGATTTAATTTTAATTTTAGGAGATTTTTGAGCAATTTTTAACGATATTTTAGGAATTTTACATCAAATTTAAGTTTTTATGATAATATGAGTGGATTTTTTAATAACTTTCATTTACTAATTAAAAATGGTTGAATGCTTTATCGGTATGGTCTGACGAACTCTAGCATGTCTGATTATGTAAAATTAATTGACCGACCACTGTTTCGTTTTATAGTAAAAATAAATCATGTAATTTTTAAGGCGACTTCAGTGGATTCTGGAGTCAATGTCGGACCAGACAAACTGCCAAGTTCATGTCGGCGATCAGTGTTTTTTTGCATCACCAAATTGATGAGTCCACAGCGATTCCGATAGGTACACCAAAATGCGGTCGGTATTACGGTCCACAGTAGTCAATTTTTAAAATCTTACCAAAATTGATATTTACAAGTCTACGGAATTTGTATGAGCATTCATATGCATTGGACTCAGATTGAGTCGATCTAACTGTGAAATCCGTAGACCTGTTTAACTGGTGCAGCCATATTGGTCATGCGCACATGGGATACCAACACCAAAACACTACTTGGATTTTATTTTTAAAATTTTCAATGTATAAAGATAAACAATTATGGTTAGCCTTATGTACTAGCTTACAGAAAATTGTGTGCATTATTGATTTAGTGCACATATAGAGCCAATTTCGGCGATCCGGATGATGTCTTGGTGGTTGAGCCCTTGGTCTGTAATCCAGGGGTCCCTGGATCAATACCTGGTCTCGACATTACTTTCCATCAAGGGTACCTTTAGCAAATTCCTCAGCGCGCAGATTCCTGGGTGTCTTGATCAGGTTAAATATGTCGAGTGGGACGCTGTCCCTCCCATCTGGGTAAATGCAACTATACTCAGTCAAATGCTTATAGGATTGAGAAGACTCAGTTTACTACTTACGATTTATCCAGGCACTAAATAGGTCAACAAAATGTTTCAGTTAATCTATTAGTACCAAAAGGTTCAGGAATTGAGAGGCCAGAGAGGGTATCAAATATCATTGGATAGTAAAGTTTCTGCCATTAGGGGTTAAATATAGAAGCATTTATTTATTAGCATTTGACTCAGTTTATAGATGACTAGAGTAGATTAGAGTGCTGAATAGGTCTACAGGCCTAAGGATAAATGCTTGGCAAGCAACTCTTGTGTCTATTTGAGAAGTCATCAGACATCCTATATAGAAGAAGAAGGGTAGTACATTCTGGGCACCATTAGCAAACTTTGCAGTCTGGAAGAAATGTATTGTGCTCCCTTATAATGATCTAGAATTCTTACAAACTGTTGAAATAAGGTAACTTAGCAATTATAAACCCATGTTTTATGAAAATTATAACACATTCTATATGTTCTGAGAGATTTAGAAATGAGAACGTAGATTTAATTTCGACTTTGATCTAATAGCATCATATTTTAATTGATGTTGGGTGGCTGAAACTGATCACTCCCTCCAATGTGATAACTGTCAAAAGCGGCTATCACTTTTTGATTAAAAAATAAATCGTGATGTTGGCGATCGGACACTGACTCCAAATCCACTGATGGTTGCCTAAATCCATACAAATTTATGATCTATTTTATATTTATTAATAAAATGAAGTCAGTCGCAAAAAATATCCCAAAATTGGACTTGGTAGGACGATAACAATCGGTTCCAAAATTCTTCTTCTTCATCTATATAAGGCATCAGATGAGTGGCTCAAATATACACTTAATGGTCTGCCCTTAGGCCGGTAGATCTATCCGCATTCTAATTTATTTTCTATGTACATATTACTAATGATAATAGCAGTGGGATTTTTACCAGTTTTTAAGGGAGGGACAGAGTCCCACTCCACATATTTAACCCCAGGGTGGAAAGTTTGTATGAGCTGCAGCGCGAGATTGCAGGCGAGGGGTCAGACACAAAAAAAAATCCCTGTTCACACTGGAAAAAATCCCAAAAAAATCCATAAATCTCATGGATATTGGATATATATTTATATATGTGTAAGGGTACATTTCCAATATCCATGATAAATCTCAAAAAAATCTCTAAATCTCAAAAAAATCCCTATGTAAATCTCAAAAAAATCTCGGGATTTAAAAAAATCCCAAAGGTACACTTTTTTGGTCAATGTCCGACCCCTCGATTGCAGGGCCAACCTGCCGCAGATTTCATCAAATGGCGCGTCAAAATTACCGCAAATCCTGGTAATTGGCTCAAATTTTACCAAAAATTGCTGTAAAAAAATGTCGCAGCAGGTAAAACGATGTGAGCTGCTGCGCGAGATCATGCCCTGAAATGACCAGCTTTCCACCTGACTGAGCCAACCAGGAAGCTATGCGCTGAAAAACTTGCTTAAGGTTCAATCCATATTCAATGACTGATATACCACCTAACACACCTTTTTAAAAAAAGAGACACTAAAATAATACACTGACCACAATTACCAGTGTGGTCCACCTCGAGGTAATATGTTCATCTTCCATGGTTAAATGTTTAGATGGTTTATCATCAGAGATAACTATAACATTGTCAGTGACCTTTTCGCTAAACGCAAGCTTAAAATAATGATTTAAATATTTTGGCGGCCATTTTGTTTTCGTTATTCATAAACAATTTTTTTGATTTTATTGTTTTAAGGTCACTTCTGTGCATATGTTACCTTTTCAAAATACCGATATGTTGACAGTACCCTACAAATATAATATAAATGATATTAAGCCGTTACCTAAATTCTTCAACTTCTTTAAATTTAATGTTTCTCGTACAATTATTTTTTCCGCTCTTGGCCGAAATAGACCGCGTGTTTCTGATTCCAATCAATACCGATAGGTGTCGTTACCATCGAAAATGGCGGCTTCTGCAACGTCAAAAACCGGTTTGCCAATCTTTTTTTCACAATATTTCTTTCAGATTTTCATGTATAATAATCTTAAAATGATTTTATACTACAGTAGATGTGTGTTGATCTAATAACGTGATCGTATTTCGTGGTTTGAATTGATTTTTTAATTAAAAATTGAATGTGAAATTGAAAAGTCAAAAGTGAACAAAAATTCCACCCAAGACTAACTAAGTTCAACTTTTTTCAAGTCAACAAAAAATATACATATATCTCTAAGATTTGGGTATCCAAAATGCTTTAACTGTTTTGCAGAGTACCCTAAAAACGCAAATTTTCCCGAACCCCAAATTTTTTTTGCGGCCCACCACTCTCGGCTTTGGCGTTCGTAATCTGTGAATCCTGGCTTTCGTGATTTTAGAACTCCTATTTCGGTTTACGTGATCCATAAAATTCAAATATTGGTTAACATGAATTGAGACCGTTCCCCTCTCGTTATATATAAAGCATATTATTTATTTAAACTTTATTTATTTGAATTCAAATATAGCATATTAATACATTTATTATTAAAGGATAGATATATTTCATATATCTAATTATTAGTTTTTCTGTGTTAATGGCAAATACTTATTTTTTTAAAAAAAAGTAGATCTTATCTACTAATTAAAGGAGGGTTAATCGAAAAGAACAGTTATTTTTTGCGCGCCTTTAAAAGAAATATTGTGTTATCAAACGGGCACAAGGCGATAATATTAAAGGTCTGAGCTGAGGCACACAACATAATTTATATTGATTAAATTACAATATGTGAAAAAAACTGTTAAACATGTCTGTTTTGCGCAAACCTTCTTACAAAACAATAGTTTCAAATATTATGTCATCGAGGCAAGGACAATTTTAAAAATTATGTGGAATTATAACTCAAAGAAATAAGATCTGTTAGACCTTCTAAAGTCATGCAGTTCTTTATGTATGTTGGAATAAAAATGTGTCCGGCAGAACACAAAATAGTGTCCTGAAGCAAGTCAAGCCCACATTTGATTGCATTTTTGGCCACTTTGAAACTCAATTTGGGATTTAAAAAATTGAAAATCTCTACAGTGAAGGTAAGGCATCACAGCCTGCCGCCATCAGTCCTACAGGACCTGAGGGCTCCTACAGGACCTGAGGGCTCCTACAGGACCTGAGGGCTCTCTTAATCTCCGACTAAATCACTATTCAATTTCAATGCAATATCCATTTTTAAAATCGTAAATAGGAACGTAGAGTTCTTGTGTGTGATGACACAATTTTAACCTTACATGACCATATTTGTCTGCACATTGTTTCTCCAGTAATGACACTACCTTGTACCTTTTATTTGTAGGCCTGACTGTTTCAGAAATGGATTCAAATATTCTATTTGAAAAATTTACAGTAGATGAAATTCGAAATATCGAAAAGAAAACTAGGTAGGTATCAATTTCACATGGAAAAATTATTTGTAATTAAATCTAATACAAGCTTTTGAGAGACAATAACTTGTCTAACTATGACATCGAAACACATTCAGCTTTCAATTTATATCTGATTAAGTCCATTATTAATGTTCTCTACTCAATTATTATCAATCAAAATGAATTGAATTTTGTTAGAGAAGAGTGCATGATGTGGTTTTTCTCATTATTCATCGGCCATGAGGTAGTTATGATGAAAAAATTCCACACTAAGTCACTAAAAAAGTCCATCTTTGAATTTACAAAAGAAAGATACATTTTAAATTCAAATTGGACTTATTACTACGTGAATTATTTTGTAAATTTCTTAATATATCAAATATATCTCTCGATTTCAGGCATGATATTGAAAACAAAAAAGAAGAATTGAGAGTAATGGTTGGGTAAGGGAAAACATATTTTTATTATAGATCCTTAATTAAAAATTATTGTAAGGATAAGGATTTGAAAGATAAAAGGCTTTGAGAAAACCTGTTTTGCAGTGGCTGTACGATCCACTTTCTTAAAATGCAAATGTGATAAACTTTGAATGCACTTTTTTGGTTGTACATGTTAAATCTTGTCCCCAAAGGCAGTTTCGATTTATCCTAATCTCTACGTACTCTAATAAATTTAGAAGGCGAATCTCAAAATTAAGGAGCACTGCGTAGGAGTATGGTTAAATACATGTATGTCCAATCTCTATAAGTTCCTTAAAATCGTGATGATGTACCTAAATTTTAAAATTCTCGGATATTCATGGTCAAAAGTCCTGGAATTTTGGTTAAAGTTCCTGGAAAAGACCTGGAATTTTGCTGAAAATAATTTGTAGTTACCCTGACATGTATTTAACAAAAACATACTTTCTTTTGCAGAGAAAGATACAGGGATTTAATTGAAGCCGCTGATACCATTACAGAGATGAAATCCTCAGCCAAAAATGTAAGAATGTCGAAATCTTCGATATATGTTCGATTGCTTTAAAATGTCCTACAATAATAATGCCCATATTGGGATAAAAGCTGAACTTCGTATAAAGATATAATACAGGACCTTTGTACGGCTCGGTACCTCATCTTATTGTCACAAATAATGAGCAAAATAAGTTTCACCGTTAATTATGCCATCAGACTCCAGTCTAAAATCAACACTGATTTTCTTTCATAAAAATGTATTTACTGTATTTCTTTATCATGCAACACAGTAATTTACAGTAAAGATCAACCAGTCCCATATTTTGTAATTTGAACACTTTTTTAATTTCAGGTTTTAGACTCCTTATCTAAAACAGAAGGATATTGCCAAAATTTGAAGAAAATGAATGTTCAAGGGTTAACATCTACGGAGTCCAAGTTTGCAGTTCAAAGGTAATTTTCAAAAAGATCCCTTATATTTTAAACATTAAGTCACTAACTTTTATTTTTTACTATCAAATATTATGTTTATTTCTTAGAGGTTGTAACGGGTTTGATTCGTGCAGGCAAAAAAGGCAAAAATAGCTCGAACGTCAAAAACATTTTTTGAAGCTACGTGCAACGTAAAAATATTTTTTTGTGATTTGTGAAAGTTGAATAACCAATTATTATAAAATTCGTGCTCTGACCCTTCACCTGTTACCCCATATTCTTACCAATTGAGTCAGTGGCAAAGTCTTTAACTCTTATTCTTATGAATAACATTTTTATTTTTATTTATATCAATAAAATATTAATTTAAATACGAACGGTTCATTTTGAACAATTCTAATTATTAACTTTTATGACAAGATTATTTCTAATGAACACAATTGCTTGCCTTCCAGGAAAAAACAAGATGTAACATTTTTTGGTATCGCGACTCAGATAAAACTTCTTCTGGATATGGCAGAAAAGGTAAGAAACCATATACATTTATATGTATCTCGATATGTTTTACACTCGGGATACATATACGGTCATACTCCTACGCAGTACTCCTTAATTCTAAGATTGACCTAAATTAATTGTACGTAGAGATTAGGATAAATCTATGAACTAATGTTATGAAAACTTAATGGGTGGGCATCAGATGACTGGCTCAAATAGACACAGACGGTCCGCTTTATGAGGATTTACCCTTAGACCCGTAGACCTATCCCGCACTCTAATCTATTTTCTATATGCCGATTAGCAGTCGGGTTTACCCCGAAGGGAGAGACAGCGTCCCACTCCACGTATTTAACCTGACCGAGCCTCCCAGGAGGCAGTACGCTGAAGAACTTGTCCAAGGTTCTTCCCGATGGAAAGTAGTGTCGAGCCGGGTCTCGAACCCGGGACCTCCGGGTTCAGAGACCGACGCTCAACCACCTTAATTGCTACCGAGCCGCACTTTTAATTGAGTAACGAAAATCAACACTTGACCGCTGCGTAGGTATCATCCGTGCGCTCCGACCGCTCGTTGTCAATATTCAGGTAACTACATGTATAGCTTGTTCTTATTTGTTACAGATCTGGACTGCTGTTGATTGTGAAGATTATTTACTAGCTACGCAGCTTTATCTTCTAGCTAGACACATTCACACCTCGCTTCAACTCGACACCAAGCAATCAAACAAGATCCAGAATTGGTTCCCTGTAGTTGCTCGACAGTGGGCTGCCATCAGCCATTTTAAATCAGGAATACTGCAGGTTAGTAATACTATAACGATTACATGTGGTGTAATTCTATTCAAAATTGACGAGAAAATCACTGTTTTTTCGAGTTATATCAATAATTGGTTTGTTACTTTACACTGGTTTCTAACGGAAAGCGTCTACCTGAGTGACTCTCAATGTTGAGCCCGTGCAACCATAGGCACGGTGCGCCTTGAAGACGATTAGGTCGAAAAGTTAGGCCCACGTCCAAACTTTGGGAAATAAGAGATACAAATCTATTATCTAGGGTCCTTAAAACTGCTTTCAACGAGTTACTTTCTTTATTTAGTTTTCGAGAAATGCGCATGCGCAAATCGAAAAAATAACAGCTGATTCCGGAACAACAGGGGCATGTTTCTATCTATTATGGTCTTAAACAAGTCGTTATCGAGTTATTAAGAGTCAAAATTGTCAAATTTTACAGTATAATTTGGCGATTTTGACTCATAGATTTGTATTACAGACAGATAGAAACATGCCCATATTGTTCCGGAATCCATAGTAATTTTTTCGATTTGCGCATGCGCAACCCTAAAACTCGACCGCGCATGCGCATTTCTCGAAAACTAAATAAGGAAATTAACTCGTTGAAAGCAGTTTTAAGGACCCTAGATATGTATCTCTCATTTCCCAAAGTTTGGACGTGGGCCTTACTTTTTCGACCTAATCGTCCTTAAGGGGTCTACCAATCTATGGTGCAACCATGGGCTTAATATAGATTAACTAAATCGTGTTGCGATACATAGGTAAAAATCCACAATAAGTCCATTTTGTTAAGGAAATTAGTTATTTCATTTCATTTACAAAAATTAGACTTGTTGTGGTTATACAACCACAGTCGCTTTCGTCGTTATAGCCTACGTATATACATTGTATGGTATGCACATGATATCTGTAATATTTTGAATAATACATTGCTTTTCAAGTTTTATTGGTTGCATAAAATTATTTTTCAATGTGAGATATAAGGCATTTTTATTAATTACTTGGTTTACGGACAAACTTTTCAAAAAATCCCGCCGGCGGCGGCGGTAAAAAAATAAAATGTTAAAAGAAATTTCAGAAAAATCTTGCCGGCGGCGGTAAAAAAAAAATTATTATTTCCATTTTCCGACGTTTTTTTTCTTCACTCGACGTCTGGAAATTCCGTCGGCGGTAAAAAAAAAATATTATTTCCAGATTTCCATTTTTACGACGTTTTTTTTTTCATTCGACATCTGAAAATTCCGTCGGCGGTAAAAAAAATGTTAAAGAAATTTCAAAAAAATCCCGCCGGCGGCGGTAAAAATAAATAAAAATAATTATTTTATTATTTTCATTTTTCGGAAATTATCACCGGCGGTGTCCGTAAACCAAGTAATTAAAAAAAGGGCCTAATAGGGTGCATATTCAAGGTTTGGTTATAAACTATCATTCCGATCCACTTCGGTGATGAATACTTTATTGCATTTGCATTCCCCACAGGTGAATATAATAATATTCAGATACCGTAGATGATAAACTATGTTAACTAATCAAATCTGCTTTTGTTTTACAGAATTGTCGCCAGGTACTCAGAGATACCAACCGATCAGAACAGGTTGTGACTGACTGCTTATGTGCTATTATTCTTCTTGAAGATAACAACCCTAGACAAGTTTTTAACGAATATCTTTTAGCGCGAACTGTAAGTACGCCCTACAATTTTTGTATTATCAGATTTAAAATGCATCTCCCCAAAGGCTGTCTTCCTCTGGCAAGTAAGAGCCAACGAGGCCCTTCCTGGGTGGCTCGGTCAGGTTTAATACATGGAGTGTGACACTGTCCCTCCCTTCGGGATAAAAGTCCCACTGCTAATCGGTATATAGAAAATAGATTAGGGTGTAGCATAGGTCTACAGGCCTAAGTGTAAATGCTCAGCAAGCGGACCATTGTGTCTATTTGAGCCAGTCATCTGACGCCCTATA
>JAUCNG010418133.1:0-10150 GCA_032353305.1 Cephalothrix spiralis
AGTCAAATTCATAATGAGAATAATTGAAAATTGAAAGAAATATTTGATAATACTTACCGGGTTTTCCTCAAAAAAAGTCACGGCGGCCATGTTACTCGTCGTTTAAACATAGCTTCCTCGCAGTTTAGTTGGTGCCGATAGATTTCCTCGCGGTTTAGTTGGTATGATTGGACACGGTGAAAGCGCTCTTCTGAAAATGAGGCGCTATTTCTAATCTAATACGAATTTGATCCCTGTTGCACCCTCTGTTCTTAGTCTATAATAGAATCATCAACAAATTGGTTTATTAGGTTTTATGAACTCATAAAACTGTTGACCAATGTTTTGTCTTTCTTTTTAATGTGCAAGATGTTTTGGCCATAATCTCATATTATTGTGTTTTAGAAAAAAGGAGAAGATCTTCAAGATACACCAACTACGCTTGAAGAATTGAAGTTCATTCTACGAACGATTTCTGATATTAAAGATATGTCAATGGAAGTTGAATCTCGCATTAGAGATATTTCTGAACGATATAGAACTTTGGATATGTACGAACTACCAGCTGTAAGTATACCCGTGACCCAAAGCTGTCCCAAAATTCGCCCAAAGGACTAAAAAAAAGTATAGTGCTCCAAGTTGTCCTATTTTTCTTACTTTTTGATGATGTGTCCTACTTTTCCTAATTTTTGGATTGATGTCCTACTATTTAGCAAGTTAGACCATATTATAAATTTGTCTGCCTTATTTTGACGCTAAAATGCAAATTTTTCGGCTCGCGCCTACGGCGCTCGCTCTTTTGAAAGAATTATGACTCTTTCTTATTTTCTTATCTTTGTTTATTGCTAATTAGATATCTGACTGCTTGATAACTTTACCTAAAGATACCACTAAATAACTAGGTTTATTGGCCTAATGAACCTCCATTTTCGCGTATTTATCTGGTTTTATATTGTCCTACTTAATTTCCGAAAAAGTCCTACTTTTTTGTAGGGGCAGACTTGGAGCACTGGAAGTATATAAAATGATTTAGTTAACTACATTAGGCCTACATATGCAATACAGTAATATTTTCTGTCATTATAGCTAAAACGACGCGAAATGGTCTTCTCAGCACGAGAGGAAAAACGATCAAATTCCATTCACTAATTCCATCCCAAATCTTTAATTTTCTTGACCTCTAAAAGTGGTTTAAAAATCTAGAAACAGCTGTTTCGAAGTTTTTCGGAAAATCTATTGCTTTTTGTTTTAATTATTGCACATGCGCGTTGAAATTTTCGACTTGTTTGTATAATCATTCTTGATATAATGTATCATTTTTATTTATTTTTAAATCAGTGGTGTAAATTTCATCACCGTATATGTCAGTTGAATTAAATACAGCCGTTGAATAAAATTGACGCGTCAAGATCTAGAGAGAATATTATTTTTTGCGCATCACCAATCTAGCCTTTTTTTGTATAAAACATGTTTATGCTTAAAAATTCGTGCCGCTGAATACGATGTTAAGATTCTGTAACTGTTATATCGTCAATACATATTCCACTTGTTTTTTTGGTTATGCCGAAATGAAAGCACCATTCTTCTACTGCATGCAAAATATCAAGTCAATAGCATTACAGCCTTGTTAATAGCAAGCAAAATTATTACTAGTTGCTGATTAACTTTTACTAAAAAGTTGTAGAAAAAGAAACCTTGAATGTACTGATCAATGATCATGCATAAATATTAAGTGACCCAGAAGTAGAAAGTAAAGATAATCAAATCATAAGATTTGCGACAATAGTTGATGTACAGTCTAATATTTTCATATCTTATTTTCAGGCAACTGAAGAAGAAAAAGAACTTGCCAAATGTATCCAAGAAATGTGGAATGCCTTGGTCCTTGAATCAAAGAATGTTGATGCCAGTCTTATTGTTGTCAAGAAGAAATTCACTGAGGTAAAAATAGATCATTTCCTTTTTTTAAACTGTATTTTATGTGTTTTTCATGACGTGTCTTTTTCTCTCATAATTTTCTCCTTTCATATTACAAAGAGAATTTTAACTGATGTTATTTTGACATTTATCTATGGGTCGTCCTAAAATTTAATTTAATAATTACTCTTAAAATCTCCAGTAACTAAAAAAAATCCTAAAATTCCTATAATTTTGGACCTTAATTTATCTAAAACATTGTTGCGTTAAATATTATTCAATATATGTGAAAATAATGTCAATTTCGTTTGATTCAATTTTCATTTTTTTCAGATTACCAAAGTACAAATTGAGAAATTCGGTAACGACCTCCAAGCCTTTAATGACAGGTTCCATACCGAAGGTCCTGGCGCTGTGGGTCTCGATCTTGAGAGAGGTAAATAATTTACTTCTTATATTTTTTCTATTACATATACTTACAGTTTTCTCAGTGTCCTAGGACCTAGATATAGGAGTATTTAAGCAACTCGTTAGGATCCCCGAGTACACGACCTTGAGAGCCCCGACAATTTCGACATGTATTTTTTATGATCACCTGCCCTTTAAGGTAATCAAAGCACTTTTTCCCTACTGTAACCGTCCGTCAAGGGAGCCCTATTAATGAATAGGCCTCAATTAAGGAAAAGAGCTAAAGAGGCCGAATTAGCGATTGAATCGTTTGCCTCGTTTCGCTCGGCTTTTTTAATAATTGATTTACTCTCAACTTTTTAGTTTAGTTTGTGCTATTACCGCTGTTCTAAAAATTCATAAATTTGTAACCTTAGCTTGCGTTAGGGCTCCGTTACACTACCCGATTTTTAGCTGCCGACCTCGTCCCGATTTAACAAAATTTGATCAAATCCTGTGATGCGTGACCGAAAATTAAAAATTGTATTGTTGTCGTGATCAAATTTTCAGTCACGCATAATCGGATTTGATCAAATTTTGTTAAATCGGGACGAGGTCGGCAGCTAAAAATCGGCCAAGTCTGGCCAAGTGTAACTGATCCTTTAATCAGTCTGGTCTTCTTCTTTTTTTAGAATATATATATATACAAATTATCTATTTCCGATATTAGTTAGCCTCCTATTAAAGCTAGTAGCATAACCCAGAGTTTTAAGAGAATAGATTATTGTATATTTAACGAATGTCTCTTTAAAAAGCATAAAATTGATGTCCCGTGATTCTTACTTAAATGTTCTCTTTTTTCTAGGTGTTGAATTAATGAAAATATACGCCGAAGAGATTGAGGGTCTCGAGTCTGAAAGACAAGAACTCGGTAATGCCGAGCGATTGTTTGACTTACCAATTACGTCATATCCTGATCTACATCAAGTACAAAAAGAATTTAAAGGAATGGAACAAATCTATGCCTTGTTTGAAGAACAAACGGTAACTACCTTTGATCAATTATATTTTTCGTTTTCTAAATTCTTAAAAGAGTTACAAAATGAAGTTTCACTATCTGTTGTGTGACTGATAGAACGCAAGTTCTTTCATTAAACGACATAATTCGGTATCTATCTGTCAGTAAAAATGTTTTTAGCAATTGGATGAGGGATCCACCGCTCAAGATTTTTCGAAAAATGGAAAAAATTAAACAATTCCCGCTTCCCTTAGCTGGAAAAATTATCGTAGATTGAAAAATGCGGAACAGCCACCAAAAAATAAAAATTTATTGTTAGCATGACCGCCGCTGAACAATTTTAATGCCCAGAATTTTTTTGAAATGTAAAAACGTTCGTTAGAATTCAGAAATTATTTTTACTTCGTTTTACATGTTTTTCGGAATCAACATCAGGTTAAAGGTTATAAAAAGAGTCAAAAAAAAGATTCCTTTCGAAACGCCTCTTTTCATTTTGTATCTTGACGTGTATGAATAACATTTTCTTAATGAGTAGGGGCGCTAATTGAAACCTATGGGAATCGCTTCCTATTATATATTTACATTTAAAATTTCTTTTAATATCTTGTTTACTTTGAGCCCCATTTGTAAATTGCTTATTATGTCTCCGGAGACGTACATTGTACAGTTCAAAGTATTGACTTAACTTCATCGGGACCTTCTGATGGAGGTAACTTCTAATGTTCAACTCGCTCTACCAATGCCTCTTGCTGAAGCTAGCTAGTAAAATGATTCCTACTATATTTTGAAAAAAAATTTAATCCTCCTACTTTTTGGCGAATGCCCGGTACGACGCCTGTGTACAAGTACAAAATTAAATCCGATTTTTGTCATGGAGAACTGATTGTACTCCAGTCTACATTCAATATTTAAACAATTTTGTTACAGTTTAAAGAATGTTCTTTTACATCTTTTACCTATTTAATTCAAAATCCACTATTTTATTTTACAGAAAGCGCGTGAGTCTTGGTCCGAAACATTATGGGCTAATCTTAATATTCAAGTCCTTCAAGATGGTATTGAATCGTTGCTGAAATCACTTCGAAAATTGCCTAAAGATGTCAAGATGATGCCAGTTGGTCGAATTCTTGAAGAAAGAATGAAGGAATTTAGAGACTCACTTCCACTCTTTATGGATCTCAAGAATGAGGCTCTAAGAGATCGTCATTGGAATGAACTCATGACGAAGACAGGACAGACTTTCGAAATGAACCCCGACACTTTCACTCTACAAAATATCTTTGCTATGGAACTTCACAGATTCCAGGAAACTATTGGAGAAATCGTCACATGTGCTGCGAAAGAGTTGAGCATCGAAAAGGTAAATGATTATTTTAATTTTTCAAATTTTGTACAACAATTCGATTTAAATACACAGGTCTATGGAACTTTTGGTATTTAACCCTCAGACTTCAGTTTTCGCGCCCCCCCCCCGCAAAAATCACGGAAGTGCGGCCTAATCTCCACCAACCCTTTTCTGAAAGCTTGTAAAAATACAAGGTTCAAATTTATATTTTCGAAAGGGTCCGACCAAAGTTGGGGCCCCTTCGAGAGAGAAAAAAAATATTGTCCCTGGGCCTGCTAAATAGGTAAACTCGAAAATGGTATCTTATGATTAAAATGGACTATGCGGATCAGAAAATATATGGTTCAACACTTGTGGGGCCCTTACAAAAAATGCAAAAGTTGGCCCCTATTGCCCCAAAGTTGGTCTGTGCCAACTTAAACCTAGAATATTCACAAGCTTCAGAAAATTTATGTGTTGATGAGGAAAATACCTGCACTTCCGCGATTGTTGTGGCGGGGGTGGGGGTAAATTTAAACAAAATAATATAAAACAATTTTACACAAAAAATAAAAAATTTCATTCGAATCTTGTCATATCTAAACATTTTGCTCGCGCCTTTGGCGCTCGACTTATAAAATGAATTTAATGTCAAGGTAAATAACTACAATGTATATAAACAGCACCTGCATTCAATTATTATACTCTTATTTGGGCATATTTTTATCCTGAACACTGAACAGTCATATGATTAGAAAATTATTGAAAGTCTTTGAATATGCTGGAAAGTTCTGGAAACCAACTTTAACTTTTTCTTGTTTCTTTTAGGGTGTCAAAGAGGTTGAGGAGACGTGGCAGAACCTAAAATTCACTGTTAACAATTACATGAAAGGCACATCAAATCGTGGATTTATCCTCGGTGCTGTCGATGAAGTCACTCAAGTTTTAGATGACAATTCGATGAACTTGCAAAGTATGTCTGCTTCCAGATTCATTGGTCCATTCATGAACAGTGTCCAGAACTGGGAAAAGAGTTTATCACATATCTCTGAAGTCTTGGATGTAAGTTTTAAAAATAATTAAATTGTGTTTGGTTAACATTGATGCTATTCAATTGCATTTCGATTATCAGTCAATTCCTGCAACTAAAGTTTGCCTCTTAATTTTCTTAAAGATATCTATATCTGTTTAGAACTACCCAAACTTATTCATATACTTTTTTACCCCAAAAAGGATTTAATGCCTCTTTTTTTATTGATTGATTTACCGATACGCTGAAAAATTAAAATTAAAAAAAGGGGGGGGGGTTCATGGCGACTTTGTGGGTGATTGCTGGGTGGGTATAAGAAATGTCAAAACTAATTTTTTACACCCTTTGCAAATGTTTTCCTCTACTTTAGTACGCTTTTTTACACCCCAAATTTTGTTTAAAACGGATTAACGGACCAAATAAAAAAGTTTTTAATAGCAAAATTGGACATGTGGTAAATATTTGCACTGCAGAAAAAATGTGCTAAAAATAGGAGGGTGGGTAAAAAGTACTGGAAAGAAATTGCAAAAGTCTAAATTAAGAGGGTGGGTGTGTACCAAATCCCATTTTACAAAGTCAGCCCTCCTCGGACATTAATCTAAAAAAAACATTTTTGGCACAGAATTTTTTTTTTGAAAAGTTATTCCGAAACAAATTTTTTCTTTCTGCCGTTAACCATTAACAACCAATCAATAAAAAGGACTTATGAATACACTCTATTTAAATGTATTTATTCAACTCTGCAACTTTAAGTATGATGAGACTCGCGCGCTTTAAGGTTATCCTACTGTCATTTTTTAATTGGTCTGTACCGCATTCGTATCAACAAAGTATATGTCACTAGGCAACGGTGCAATTATTTGTAACACTTATGATGAATCCTCTTTAAAAAAGGTTGTTTGTTTTTAGGTCTGGATGGTGGTCCAACGTAAATGGATGTACTTGGAAGGTATCTTTATTGGAGGTGATATCCGTTCACAACTACCAGAGGAGGCAAAGAAATTCGATCAAATCGACAAAACGTTCAAGAAGGTCAGTATGAAACAGAATCATTTAAATCGACACGTGTATTTTTCTGCATTGTCCTTCTTTATACCTCAACTCTCATTTTGGCCGCGGTTATCTGAAATTATTCGCCGATCAACCGATAATCGTCGAGCCGAAGGCGAGACATTTATTTGTTTAAACTGCGAAAAATTTCTGAATAACCGCTGCCAAAATTAAAGTAAAGAGGTTTATACTGCGACTAAAATTGATTACAAAAGCAAAACATACAATTTACGAGTAAACATCGCATGATTATCGAAAAGATTTTACAGACTACCAGATTATCCACAGATAATCGCGGTCACGTGATTGGATTCTGACCAATCAGAGGCCGAGTTTCAGCATGATGCAGTATTGTATTTCTTATAAATTAAAGTTAGGGAGTCAGCTGACACCAATCAAACTTTTCAGAAGTTAAACAAAGTGGACCAAAGGGTTTGTGAAAGTATACGACATTTGTGACTTAAGATATCGCAATATCAGCCTAAATTGTAAATATATTATATGTCTCTTTTATGCACTATGTTTTATGTGAATCTAAATTATTAGTAATTTTGACTTTGAGAACTAATTTTGCTTATCTATTATTATCTTTTCAGATTATGAACGAAACTGCTAAAACACCGAACATTAAAATTTCATGTCATGCTCAAAATCGATTGGCTGATTTAGACAACTTAAGTCAAGGTCTTGAAAAATGTCAGAAGTCTTTGAATGACTATTTAGATTCCAAGAGAAATGCTTTCCCACGTTTCTTCTTCATATCTGACGATGAGTTGCTCAGTATTTTGGGAAGCAGTGACCCTGAATGTGTCCAGGAGCATATGATCAAAATGTATGATAACATTTCATCATTGAAACTCCAAAAAGGACCCAACGGTGAGATGTTAGCCACTGCTATGGTCTCAGCTGAAAATGAAATGATGGAGTTCAGGACAAATGTAGCTGCAGAGGGTAGAGTAGAAGACTGGATGACAGCCGTTCTACAAGAAATGAGATCTACAAATAGGCTCATCACTAAGGAAGCCATTTTCTACTACTGTACCGATGGTAGAACTCGCGTTGACTGGATGATGGGTTACCAGGGTATGGTTTGCTTGGCTGGTAACCAAATTTGGTGGACATGGGAAGTGGAGGATGTCTTTTCTAAGGTCAAGAAAGGTCATAAACAGGCTATGAAGGACTATGCTAAGAAACAACATCAACAAATTGATGATTTAGTTGTAAAAGTTCGTTCACCTCTGTCTAAAAATGATCGTGCTAAATTTAACACTGTGCTAATTATCGAAGTCCATGCTCGTGATATTATTGACGGCTTCGTAAGAGACAGTATTATGGATTCCAGAGAATTCGAATGGGAGAGTCAGCTTCGTTTCTATTGGGTCAAAGAACCAGATGAGTTGATCGTCCGCCAGTGTACTGGAGAGTTCGGCTATGGTTATGAATATATGGGATTGAATGGTAGACTGGTTATCACTCCATTGACAGATCGTATCTACCTCACTCTAACCCAGGTATGTAACCATTTTCATAGTCTTATGACAGTGTCGGCGAACGAAAAATAGGTGGAGTGGCTAAACTGCTTCAGAGGCCAGGTTGAGCAGTAGCTAGCGTGCTGAAGATCTCCAGAAGCTCAGTGTTATATTCATCTACGACACTCACAATCAACTTCTTAGGATTTTGAGCCTCGATAGCCTTCCAAAAAAGTGAGGGGCCTTTAGCCTCCTTAGCCCCCACCTAGCCTTCTGCCACCACTGTAGCATGAATTTGCAAATGATGAGTATAATAATTATTTGTTTTAAAGAATAAACCCCCTTTCTAAGTACAAAATGTGATGTCAAATCTAAGGTGTCCTTATGTATTTTTATGTGGTGACGAAATGATAAAACAACCTTTTCCAAGTTTAAACTGTGACTATGATTCATTACAAGAAAACAAAACGTATCTAGGAGTTTAATCAAATTTCTTGATTTACAGTGCTTAAAAACACATGTTTCCTAGGGTGTTCTTAGTCCAGTTTAATCCCCTATATTTGTCAGTACGTGTTACAAAAAATACCTCTCGTTAATCATCATTTTTGATTTATTTTAGGCCTTATCTATGCAACTTGGTGGTGCTCCTGCAGGACCCGCTGGTACTGGTAAAACAGAAACTACAAAAGATTTAGCTAAAGCCCTCGGTCTACTTTGTGTTGTCACCAATTGTGGTGAGGGTATGGATTTCAAGGTAAGGTCATAATTCTAAGTCATAATTCAATTCAATTATTTTATTGGTAGTTCTTCTTGAACGTATCTGAATCAAATTAGCAATAACACCATGCCATGATAACTCGGTAACAAATTGGAGATATTGGGTCCTTTAGTTTATGTAAGTAAAATTTGGTCACATTTCAATACATTTTCAGGGAGTTAGTTTATAAAGGATTTAAATCAACAATTCTTAAATGACGTATTTATTCAAAGTACAGATTTAACTCAGTAAGAATACTTTAATATACAATTATTCATTTCACATGAATATAATACTTTTCATTTAATTCTCAATAATATTTAGAAAACAATAATTTTACGGTGTTCATTATTATAATATTTTGCTCTTTTTTTCAGGCCGTTGGAAAAATCTTCTCCGGTCTGGCCCAGTGTGGTGCTTGGGGTTGCTTTGATGAGTTTAATCGTATTGATATCTCTGTGCTGTCTGTCATCTCTACCCAAATTAAAACCATTCAGAATGCATTGATTTTGAATCTGACTAAATTCCACGTGAGTATTCCTGACTTTTTGCCTATCGAATATTCTTCCTGTCTTATACTAAAACCAAACAAAATATTAAATGTTTCTTAAAACCATGTATGCATGAATTTGCGTCTTACTAATCTGTCCTACTAACCCTCTTTCAATTTAAATATGTAACCGGAGATATTTTTACCTATAAGATCTATGGGACATTGACGTCCTAAAAGTTGAAAAAACGTAAAAATATGTCAATAAAATTCCCAAACTTCGTAATTTGGCAGACCTCATAGTTTCCCTTCCTCCTAAAATCCTATCAATTGTCATAAAATCTCATAAAATTTGAGGAAAATTCCGCTCGACTCGGACTCGCGATATTATCATTTAAGTTCTGTTATTGTATCTTTTATGATAAAAATCACATAAAATAAGAAAAATATCTCATTGAATCCTAAAATTGGAATGCGTCAAATGACTAAGAGGCCTGTTTTTGTATCTCCTGTTAAATATTTTATACTAAGTACGTTCTCAACAAATATATGTCTACTGTTTAATCGTATCCATTTGAATATAAAAAAATAAATATTTTTCTTAAATAAGAATTATCGGGAAGACGTTCATTTTCGGGTATGTATAGCTGACGAAAATCTAAAATACTCCACCTTTGAAACTTTATTTTGAAGATCACATTTTTGCTGACTTTATCATTATCGAATAAA
>JAUCNG010418355.1:0-10147 GCA_032353305.1 Cephalothrix spiralis
AATTAGGTCTTAGATGTGTTTGCACCTTAGCGGAAAGTTGACGACTTTAGCATGGGTATATAGACAGCAAAGAAGCTATATATTACTGCGAGCTGTCTTTGTGCGTAGTATAGCTATAAAATCCATTGGCACTATTAAACGAAGGATTTATTGTCGATTATGCCAGGTTATTATGAAATATGATAAAATACCATGGTTTTAACTCGATTGTGTTGCATTAATGAGTCTCACCAAGTTCCCCTTCATACTAAGCCACTTTCCATTGTTTTGTAATGATCTTTAATTTTCTAGGTGTTAAAACTACTGGAGGAACTGCAAATGGTGCAGAATGTGTATTTCCATTTGAATATGGTGGAGTAACCTATACCAAATGTACCATGAAAAATGAACATAAACTTTGGTGTGCTACAGTTAGTAATTATGAAAAAGATGGAAGGAAATGGGGATTTTGTCCAGGTATGTATAAATAGTGAAAATATAAGTTATTTAAGAGCAAAAGGAAAGATTGTGTATTATTCAAGAAAAATAATACCAATAACGAATGTTCTCGAGCTGGAACCCCTAAAATTCATATACAATCGATCTTTCATCGAAGTTCATCATATTCAAGCTCATTTTGATATCGTCTACGGACCAGATATTACCAGAGATATTACTCGAATTTTATTTTATCCCGCAATCAACTAACTATTGCTAAAACTACAAGTGGCAAACCAACTCATTTTACGTTTAAGATCGCAAAATTTGCCTATTTTACGTTTACGAAATTTTTACCTTTTATGATTACAGTGAATTTTAAGAGTTTTGAGAGCAATTTTTGATTCGAAGAGCACGATGCTTTAAAATTATCGTATTTTACGGTTTACGATTATGTCTCTTGAAATTCCTCGTTTTACGGTTTACAGAAAAACCCTTCCTCAAAACCCTCTCGTATTGTTTTCACACATCCTCCCAATTCGATCAACTATTATGCGAAGGGTTATAACTATTTCAATTTCAAAAGTAGAACAAATCATTACAACGGCTTTCAAGAGGTCCAAAATAATATTGCTGATTGATATAAAATGAATTTTCGAATGCGAATTTTAAATTTCTTAACTCCTTTTTCAAATACCTGGTGTATACGCTATATTTTTTAACCGTTTCTCTTACTATTTAATTGCAGTTGCAGGCACAAAAAAGAAGACTGTAGGTAAGAGTAGCAACCTACGGGACTATTGTCTACTTAATACATATTGGTGCCGATATAATAGGAACAACTTGTTATATATTTTAACGAGGATCTAAGGGGGGGGGGGGGTAATAATGGGTTTTCCCCACTCCCGCTAAGTAAAAATGTCTTCCGCTAGACGCCAAAATATCGGATAGCGAGTAATAAAATATTTTATATGCTTTAATCCTCTTTTTCTCTTCCCACTTCCGCTAAATCACTTTTCCCATTACCGTTAACCATTTCAATTTTCCCGATCCCGTTAGCAATTGTCGGCCTTTTTCCCGATTCCCACGATACCCCTTTAGACCCTTGACATTTTATAAACTGTTATCAAGGGCTACAAATTGCCAAAAAGGCAAAAAAGACGGACACAGAAACAGAATAATATGAAAAGCTCTAACTACAGATCGTCAAATACTTAGTGCCTCACTTTAGGCTGGTAGACTTTGTTTAATAATTAAGTGATATTTGTCGTTATTTTTGAAAGGGGTCCCATGTTCACGTGATACTATAATTTCTAGACCCTACATTGATCTAGGATCCTGAATATCACTTACTGCAATCAGTTATAATTTAAAGTTGTTGTTCGTGTATTTGCAGTTCCCAGTGGTAAAACAGCCATAAAAGAGACCGGAGGTAAGATTGAACTAGATGATTTGTTACTGTCGCTATATGTATTCTATTTTGAGACAAAACCTAACGTCAAAATTATCCCGTTTGTGAAAAATCCCGTCCCGTTATTTAATTTCCCGTCTCCCTGTCCATTTGGTTTTCATTTCCCGTCTCCTGTTAAGGCCTACCGTTCCCCATTTCCCATAATCCCGTGTCCCGTTCCGTTGGCCTAGATCCCGATCCCGTAATGACCATTTAGGGCCTATCCCGGATCTCGTTTAACCCCATCAGGGCCCCAATTTCGCGATCAGTTAATCAGGGTTATAGTTTTAGCGGGAAGCGGAAAATGGAGTTTTCACCATCGGTAAAAATCGCAATCAAGAACAGGAAGCTCCGTGTTTTTCGGAATCTCGGAATCGGGAAAAAGCCTCAAAAAGTATCGGGAAGTGGAATTCAACCACCCTCCATGTAACTCGATAATTGCTTAATTTGTTTGGGTATTATACAGTAACTTTCATTTTGGTAATGGTGATCACGGGACCTATCAGAGGCCGAGTTTAAGTATGATGTAACAGTGTAACAGTGATTAAACAACATTTAATTTTAAAAAAACGGAGACTGAAAAATTCGCATTTTTGTTAAGGTAAATTAAATTATTATTTCAGATAAAGTTAGGCAAAACTTAGTTTACACTGTAGAAGCCGAAACGGAAACGGAATATAAAGCAATAATGGAAGGCATTTTAAAAACCATAGAGAAGTTTTACGTCAGCAAACGGTATACCGTTGTCAGCTGTGTAATCTATGGGGAAACAATAACATTGAAAAACTTTTACTCAACCTATGAATTTTCACAGTTCATCAAAACCAATGGCTTCAAATCTTTTGGCAAGAATCATGACATTGAGTATGTTTATGGATACCTTTACAAACATAGATCAAACTTTCTTAGAGCAAACAGTAAGATGACACTTACCACTTTTGGAGGATCAACATTGAATGCTGCTAACCAAGGAAAGCTGCAAGGAGTGATGTCTCAGCTAAAACAAATCGGATTCCAGTTTGTGTTAGTAACTATTCAAACTGCAGGCGTTAAGGTCAACCTTTCGGTCTTTAGGCGAATTATACAGTCTCAATACATCACAGTCGTCACAAGCTACACGCAAATTATCACAGATATCATTCGTATAACATCCATTATTCAAGGTAAGTTGGATCGTTGTTTAAATAATTTAAATTTGTTTTAAGATTTTATATGTGGTTTGTCCAGGTTTGCGGGCTGCCTAGATATATTTTAACCACTACTTTAGGTCACTTATTCCTTGCTTCACCAAACCATTCTGATAACAATATCAAGACACTCGGTGTCACCACATTGCTGTGCTATAGCTTATACATATCCTAGGAAGCATTTATTGCGGCCCACTGCATCAGGAGAGTGGCCAAAATTTCGAACAGACTATGGTACCCGAGGGGGGGGACCACTCTAAGTTTTCGTAAACTATTTTCCTGCGGCCCTCATGCGGTATGAGTGCGGTAAACTCATATTGCCGCAATATTTAAAAACAGGTCAATTTATAAAAGATAGTTTTTTAATTTTTAATCTTTTTAAAATTTGCCATCAAATAAGTACAAAAATAACCTTCAAGTACAAAACAATTTATTTTTTGTTTATAGATGCCTCGAAAAATGCCCAGACAGTGACATTACAAATACAGTATGGAAATGGACACTGTACGTTCAACGGTGAACGAGTGAACTTTGGATCTACATTTAAATTTGGCTGTGAAGTGATTAAATGCGGAACGACTGAGATATCATTCGTTAGTGGAAGTAAGTTTTCCTACGTAGAGGCATTCTCACTTGTCAGAGTGTCGACTTGCATAGATTGTATAACGCTCTGACTAAATCTTGATCTGCTTACGATTTCAAAAACATATTGGGCCATTCGAAAAAATGCTAAGTGACATTTTTCGAATTTTTCGGGAGAGAAGATAGAGCAATTGTTTTCTTAGATAATGTCTTGCACCTTAAAAGAGACATAGATTGCAGCTTTACTGTGTAAAAGTTATTAAGTCCAATGGCCTACACCCAAGCGTGTACGCGCATTTTTGCACATTTTTAGCAGGTTTTCGAAAAACATGGAAATTTCATTTTTAAACATGCTAAGTGAAGGATGTTTTTTTCGAAAACATGCTAAGTGATAGCATTTTTTTCGAAAACATGCTAAGTGAAAATTTAAACATTTTTAGGGATGAGAATGACCGGCAATCATAATTATATATGATTTACAGCATTCCGGTGAATTTATGGCGTCATCGAATAAATATAACGTTGATTTTAGTAAAAAAAAGTATTTTTTTTCGAAAACATGCTAAGTGACATGATTTGTTTTCGAAAACATGCTATGTGACAGCATTTTTATTCGAAAACCTGCTAAGTGACAGCATATTTTTTCGAAACATGTCACTTAGCATGTTTTTGAAAAAAAATAATTTTCGGATTTTTCACTTAGCATGTTTAATTAAGAAAGGTTCATAAAACTTTTATTACTTCGATTTACAACATGTAGAGCTTAATATTCACATGACATAATTATGTAAAAACATATGTAGATTTCAAATATGCAAAAAAGTCATTTTCTTACAAAAGTCACTTAGCGAGGGACGCATTGATTGGTTTACCGACTCACGCGCGGCGGGAATTGGTTGTTGGCTGTAGAGTACCTGGCTCATCTTACGATAAAGAAAACGACAATTGGTGGGCGGAACTTTCATCGCAATTCTGCCGAAGTTAAAGACCGGTATTTGTTTGAGAAATCCTGCACTTTTAGGTTTGGAATTTCCTCCTATAGTTTGTGTATAATTCCTGATACAAAACATTTTTATACCGTTAAAAAATTTTCAAAGCAGATAATTTTTGACGCCATTTTGTATAAACGGAACTAATCCCGGTCACGTGACTTCATTCCGACCAATCACAGGCCGAATTTCAGCAAGATGAAATTTAAATGAGCATTAATCCTTTTAGGCTGTTACGATGAAGAATACAACTGTCACGCAGTTGGTACGAAATGGAGTGCTGGTCCCGATGGTGAATGTACCTGTTCAAAAGTTAGTTCACTAAAACTGCAGGCTACTTGCCAAACCTATGTATATCAATTTTACTTGATGCGCGGACTACCAATAAAATATTAAATATGTTTGGGTAAGTAAACTGCTGTTGTACATAAGGGTGTCACAATACACGAGCTTACCGATAAAATAATTATTTCCAATTTCTGATTGTTATTTGTTAATAATAATTATGAGGGCCTGGAGGTTTTTTGCAAACCGCATATCGGCTGAAATTGCCACCGTAACTGTCCGCAAACCTTTGGTTAAAAATTGATGATTTTGAAAATCGTTATCAATTGTTGTAAAACGTTAAAATCTATAGGTAAAATTCTATAATACCGTAATGGTAATAGTAATACAGAGTGTCCGAATATTATGGAGAAGCCTGATGACGTCATTCATATTGTGACTTAATTATGAAATAATCATATAGCTGCTAGTGATCACTCATGTCTTTCAAATGAATTAAATGCAATATGAGCTATATAAATTACCTCAAAATTACAAAAAAGTTATACTTCCCCAGTAGGCGTTAATTCCTATTATAAAGGAACGTTCTTTATTCGGAAAAAAACACATCGTGCTCCTCTATGATATTCTAGATCGAAAATGCTTTCAGAACTATAAGAGTCAGCACAAAAAACGTAGAATGCTAACGTTAAATCGGCAAAATTTGCGACCGTATAAGGCGTATATACCTATAAATACAAAAAATAAATCTGTAAAATTAATGGGACCCTCTTCCAGGGACCATTTTTTGGCTGTTCTCCTGAAGGAGCTTTGTCGGAAATAATTAATAGCCGTACACGTCATAATTATATCTGCTGAAAACCTTCCTCACCCTCTGGAGTTAATCAAATCGTTGTGCTTCTGAGATTTTTGTTGCTTTTTGATGATCTTCTCATGTTTAGTTTTAACAATTCTCTGATTTTTCTAGGTCGTCGAGGAGAAGGAGAAAATTATCAATGGGTTAATAATAAAATATTTCCTGGTGCTGAATATGAGTTATTGAACTATTTGGATATTGGTTTCGGTTCTTAGTCGCCTTACTGCAAACCCAGTGCTTATTCGTGACAAATTAAGGGTCAATAAAACATATAAAAGGGTCCAGAAAACATATAAATGGGTCCAGAAAACATATAAATGTTCTACATTTACTATGTTTAACTATCGATGAGAGGCGAAATTTTACATAAGAAACTATTGGCCAGCAAAAATAACATCTGTTTATCTGCAAACACCGAGGGGTGTGGAACTTCTTTAAATAGACTGTACGACCAAATATTTAAATACGTTTTAAATATTTTAAATACTTTTTAAATATTTTAAATATTTTAAATACTCTTTAAATATTTTAGATACTTTAAATATTTTGGAAATTTGTGACCAGCAAAAATAACATATGTTTATCTGCAAACGCCGAGGGGTGTGTAACTCCTTTAAATATACTGTACGACCAAATATTTAAATATTTTAAATACTTTTTAAATATTTTCGATACGCTTTAAATATTTTAAATACGTTTTAAATATTTTAGATACTTTATATACGGGACTTTAAATATTTTAGATATTTTCTAAATACTTTAGATATTTTTTTAAATAATTTTTTAAATTTAATTATTCGAATTTGAAATCGACCTGGCGGTCTCGAGCAAATTCTCGTAATGAAATCCGAACCAATACACTAAATATTTTAAAATTTAATATTTTAAATACTTTTAAATATTTTAAATCTCTTTTAAAATACCTTTTAAATATTTTAAATCTTTTAAATACTTTTTAAATATTTTAAATCTTTTAAATACTTAATAAAAAATTTAATTTTTTTTTAAATATTTTAAATACTTTCAATGTTTTAGATACTTTAGCCTAAAGCAGCCTACATCAAAAGTGGAAGAGTTCCACACCCCTCGGCAGGCACGCCGCTATTGTCTAAATTATTTTCTAATGGTCACTGCTGTTAGTTTCGAATCCGGATATATTTTCAAGGAGAATTATTTCAGGAATACAAGAAAAAAATGCGGCGCAGTTTTTTTGGTAAAATTTTGCAATTTCCTCTCTCTCACCGCGCTCAAATTTTTCTTAAAAAGGGTTGGTATTTTTCTACCCGGGTCCGAAAACACTATTGGACTAAAACGTTACTTTTTGGTAGTTTGGGTGGGTCACTTTATGTTTATGCACATAAAGTCACGGTTTTTAATTGCCATCTAAATCACTTGTGACACCTGTCAGAGGGAATTATGGTCAAAGTGTATCGGAATTAATTCCGTAACGTTTCGACAATTTTGTAATGCTGTTAGTACTCTGACAACTGATTGCGATGGCAATTAAAAACCGTGACTTTATGTACATGAACATAAAGGAACCCAAACGACCCAAAAAGTAACGTTTTAGTCCCATAGTTAAAGTGAAAAAATGTCAAGTTAAAGATGGTTTTAGGGTCGGTTCTGTGAAGTGACACAAACGTCAAGTTAAAGTAGAGTTGTGGGTCTCACTGTAAAATCACTGTAAAATTTCAAAACATTTCACTTCGGTGACGTTGGTGTCTGCACTTTCAAGACGACCACCCTCTGATTACACAGTGCTTTTTTGAAATCGATAAGTATAAAATTTTCGCTTAAATTTGATTTTCAAATAGATGTCACAGACAACAGGTCATGGTCACGACTTTGAAAATCATTCTGGCATCTTTCAAATAGTTATATTGTATGTGTATGAAGTTAGAATCGAGAAGCTCAACTCCTTCTATATCAGGCCAAGATCTTATCAATCACCCCTCGTACAAACTCTCGAAAAAGATTCGATGTGACCAACAAAAATTGAGACAACAATAATTGAAAACAACTATGTTCACAATTTTATTTGCAAAACGAGCTTTTTACAATTTAATGATGACAAAAATTAATAATAGCAGACTAAGCAATTAAGTTATACAAAAAAGTGTAATTATATTATTATAAGATTGTACTGTATAGTAACTACTGTCAATTTTAATGTGTCGCGTACTGCAGTAAGTGTTGCTGACATTCTTTTTAATGGTTAGTGCTTTTGGGAGTGTTTTAACCTCTACTGACCCGAGACCAAAAAATTGACGAATTCGAAATTGAGGTAGAATCTATAGTTTTTAGCCCTCTAAGAACTGTCCGGATTATTATTATGTTTCTTAGTGTAGTCTACCTTACAATACTGATAATGAAATTTTACACACTAGGTTATGTGCCAGAAAATGGTCGTGTTATATTATGAGTTGTTTATTAGAGTACCACTAAACTAAAGCACAGTTTTACATTTAATGCGTATATAAAGTAAGGTCAGAATTGTTTTGACCTTTTTCTATGCACGTACTAATCATAAGCCTAAATAGATCTGAATATGTAATGAAGTGACTAAAAAGCAATTCTGTTTTAAGCACTATCCAAATTCAACTTTTGAGGTCTCAATTTAAATATTTCTTTCGTCAGTCATTTTCTGGAAAATGGTAACTTGATAGTCTTCCAATGACAAGCTCGTTAAAAGCGTCAATTAAGGATACATCAATATAGTATCGATATGCAAGGAATTCGGGATTTTGAAGACACTCAATAGATCTCAATATGATTTTTTTGTTTTGTTTTTGAGTTATTTATAAATTGTTTGAATCTTTGGATAATGCTAATGTGATCTAATGTCTACAAGCATGCATATGGACTAGTGCTTCATTAATGGTCATTAAATCCTATTCAGCTTCAGTAGACGTTTAACAGTTTCCCACTCGTCTCGACGGGCTATAGTAAAAGGTAAAAAAAATAGTTTATTATTTTGATCAAAGGGAGGTGGCTTACCTTTCGATATCAATCTATGACATTTATCACGTCCGTGAAGTTGGTTGGACACCCTTTTTACCCCCGATACCCCTAGTTACTATTTCAAAAATATGTATAGTATCTGCAAAACAGCTGTCAAACTTAGTCTAGCCTCATGACGTCAACGTGACGTAAACCTAGCTCGGGGTGTTCCTTGACTTTTCATGACGACATAATAGGGCTCACGAAATATTTTTGAATGTTTTGCATCAATCCATCTCAAGTTGAAATACATGTATATTCAATTTGGGTCTCAATCCGAGGCTAGGCAAGGTTGCACGAAGTCTCAGTTATCCGCATACATTTGTGTACTTCCAATATTTTAAAGGCCATTCATAATATAATGTGCTATTTCATGAATTTCGCGGAATTATTAAAAATAATTCAAAAGTGACTAATATAAAATGGCCTACCTGCAGGTTTAGGTTCTGAAATAAAAAAAATTAACGTCAAAGATGAACAATATAATATCATAATATCAAAATAGTCGGGTGAAGCAGGGAAAGGCCACCAATAAACAAGGATCCATTTTAATGCGAAAGGTCCCTTCATGAAATCTGATTTCGACAGTTCGCCGATCACGTACCTCCATGCGTCTTGATTGGACAATATCCCCATTTTATATGTTTTGCTATTTTTAGTAGCAACTTACGATTTTTGTAAAGAAACCTGTTCTGACAATCATACGAGATGAACATGTAAGGGCTACGCCAATCTCTCATATGTATGATAAAAAATTGATTCACATAAAGTATGATAACTCTGGGTAGTAGACATTCAATTTTTGTCAGGTATTATGTGGTTAAGCTCCACTTTTTATGGTTTTGTGTCAAAAAAATGTCATCAAACACAATTTTGAATTTCACATTACAGAACATGTGTCGCATTTAGCGTACAAAAGTGTTGCATTCGTGATTTTTCTAAGAACATTTAGTACACAGAAAGATTGGTCAAATTAGACATAAAACATGCTATTAAGCCAGAACATACCTCAAAAGTTGTGCATTGGAAGTAATTAAGAATTTGACTTAAGTTTCAACGCTCTAATAGGGGTGTTATTTTGAAATTTTCTAAAATGTCAGGACCTCGCACCTGAAGATTTCAGCACCAATATCATACCCAAGGGCCTGTTCTCAGAATTGCAATAGCCTAATATCATAAGAGTCAGTAAACATACATTACGGGATGCTCAATCTGCATACCAAATTTCAATTTAAACGTATTGAAATATATAATAATCATACCAAGAGTCCGCTTGTCGAAATGGAAACTTAATGCTTACCTGCTGGACATAATGGTACATCACAGTAACCCCATCTGTTAGGTGTACGTCCATTTATTATTTTACTGTTACCATGTGCGA
>JAUCNG010418466.1:0-10146 GCA_032353305.1 Cephalothrix spiralis
TACGGTTAAGAAAACGGTGCACGATAAGCGTTTTTCGGCGTTGCACGCTTCACGCTTAACCCCTTCAGGACCCTCATTAGGGCATTTGGAATTTCCTTGAATTGATTATACCCTAAATCAAGTTGGCCTAAATGTATCCTTGAACATTGATTAAGTTGCATATAATCGTCTTCCGTTTGACATATTGAGTTAGTTGAACTTACAAATGTATTTCTCAATAACTTTTTAATCCTATTCCATCTCAGATCTAATTTTGCCATATTTTGTAAAGCTCCAAAAACATTGTATTCCAATTTAGATATTTTGTTTTTTGACATATCTAAATTGGTCAATTTTGGAAATTGAGAAAAGTCTGTACGTTTCATTATCCTGAAATTGTTTCCAGAGAGCACTAATGTTTTAATATTTAGTCCATTCTTGCAAATCCCAATTTCTGATAGCACATTTCCATCCAATATTAGAATTTCAATATTTTTTAATGTCTCAATGCATGGAAATGTTTTAATTATATTTCTTGAAACATCTAATTCTGTAATGAGCGAATAATTCATGAACTTCAAGGGGATGGTATCAATATTGCTATCAGTGATGCCTAACTTATCAATTGTCGTTTCTGTAACATTTTCTTCTGAGCAGGATTCTGGTAATGTCAGTTTATCTGGCAGTGATATTTTTGTCAAAGAAACATGCTGAAATTTTCCATTGAGTTTGCAGAGAATGTCAGCAAATGATAATATGGAATTACTAATGTAAATACTCAGATCTTTAGGCTCATAATATTTCCTGTGCCGCTTTAAGTACACTCTTGTTCCATTGCTTAAGTCCCTCCAACCATATCTTTCTCTCAAATTGTTTAAAATTGGAGTTTGCTTTAAATCACAATTTTCTATGGACAGCGTCTTCAGATTCTTCGCTATATCTGGGAATTCATAAGGATGGAAATTTCCCGCTGTGATAACATCATTTTTTATTCTCAGTATTTGCAAACTGTCTAATTTTGAGTTTCTGAAGATATTTGTACATCTCGGAATTTGTCGATTTACTCCTTCAAAGGTTAATTCTCGAATCGAAAATCCAACAGTAACATTCGTAGAATAAAATCCAGAAGTGTCTGCACCTTCTATCAATTCTAATTCTGTCTCAAAAACAGCCTTCAAAATGTCAATCATAAACAAGTCTTGAATTCTACATTTCTTCACCTTTATTCCATATTTTGTGCCATTAGCAATTGAGCTGTGTCCCAAACCATTGATGCCTTGCAATCTAAGTCTAGTGCTGTTGTTCTCCAAATCATTGGTGATATTTATTCCAAGTCTAGATTTTGCTGTCTTGCATTCCAATTCGAGATTAATTGAGCGTATCTTTTGTCCGAAAACACATTGGTGTTGGGTCAAAATTGCTAATTTCTCAATAAAAATTTTTGAGATGGAAATATCCTCCTGTTTCGTTGTTCTGCATGTTAAATCGTAGCTGTTAGGATGACATTTTCCAATACATTCGAAGCAGCTTCCTTGGTCACATTCAGTGTAGTAAATTCCACTCCTCAATAGTCCAAATGACTTGGACACGTGAATCATTACTACCAGCATCAAGGTAATACTCTTAATCTGAAAAATATTTTGAAAATATTTGTAATTGTTACATATATATGACCATAACTTTGAGAGCTGAAATTTCCAAAACGTTAAAAATATTTAATGAATAAAATCTAATCTCAAAAATGTTGAATGACTGATTTGGATAATATGAACAACTTTTGTCTGCATGCATGCAATTTTACATTTTTGTACTTTATGTTTACATCTTATAATGTTATTGACTGCTTACTGGGCAGAGGGGGGGGGGGGAGTTGTCAGATTGATTCAGACACCGACATAGGTGGAATGGTCATTTTTGGTCATGACGTCAGATTGATTGTTGGGTGTTTAGGAATTTTGTCAGATTGATTACGAAAATGTCAGATTGATTGGTGGGTATATATATTAACCAATTTCAGATTGATTATTTAAGTTTTTTTCCGCTAGAAGGCGCTATGGTGATGTCACAAGTGCATAATGCAATTTTATGAAGCTCTGATGACCATACATCTCCAAATATACAATATACAACACTATACTATTTCTATGACATTGAACAAAAATTACGTCAGAGATATTGTGTGGTTTTGTATTTTCATAAATGTGGTGCTAATTTACACCACACTAGCTGAATTCATTTTTTAAGTAATTAGATGATCTGGATTTATTATTACCTTCAATTTGATATGCCACAAGCTATAGTTCATCAATATTTTGCAAAGATAGTGTTATGACGTCACAAAATAACGTCATGATGTCACAAAATGATGTCATGGTATCATTTTTGAACCAGAAATGACTTTTCTTGGTATACATGTATTTTGTATTCTGTGTAATGTTTTTTAAATACAAACATAAAATAGATAGCCAGATGTTTTAAAAATTCAGAAAAAAGGACGCTTCATATTTATACTTTTGGGTGGGTCATTTTGTAAAAATGTCAGATTGTTTAAAAACAACAAGTCATAAATTTATTTGAATTTTTGGGGTGGGTCATTTTGAAAAAAAGTCAGATTGATTGTGCCGTGTCCGACATTTGGGTGGGTCGTTTAGTTTGGAAAATGTCAGATTGTTGGTGACCGCGTCAGATTGATTAGGGGATGGATGTCATTTGAAAAATAGGGCAAATTGAATCAATCTGACGTGGGTGTCTGAATCAATCTGACAACCCCCCCCCCCCTGTACTGGGCTAGTTCGATTTTGAAACTGCACTAGCTCAGCAACGATGCCGTTACCCGAACACGGAACAAATAGAGTTTCAAAATGAACTTCCATTTTTTGGAAATAAATATGATATATATCAATAAGAATTTTATAATCTGCTAGTAATTTAATTTTTTTTGGAATAAATATTTCTTATTATCTATATAATTAGCGCACAATATTAAATAACAACAAATAATCAATTTAATGTTTATATGTGGAAGCCTGATGGTCAATGCTGCACACATGAGGGTGATATTTGAATTCTAAGTTCTCGATATTTCGGAGCATAAATTTTTATCGATCACACGAGTTTCAATCTCGAATATCATGTTAAGGTATGTGCACGAAGATATAAAACCTTTGAATTTTTTCTTTAGTTAAGAGGATCATTTTCGTGTAAAAATCTCGTGCCTACATGTTGAGGAAGTTCCTAAAAATAGTTTTTGTTTTCTTCCTATCATGACAGTGCAGTGGGTTGATTTAAAATCATAAAATCTCAATTTTAAGGCACTCGGAAATTCATCATTTTGTTGCATTCAAATCAAAATAGCTCGGATCATCTGATCATCTTGAAACTTCTCAGGTCTCTTCTTTATAAGATTATCTAAAATGCAACAATTTTGTTTTTTGATATCTTTTATATTTTTTGAGAAATAATAAACTTTATGTTGAAGAAAAAAACATTTTATCTGAAAAACTTTGATGTCAAATTTCTCAAAAAATAAAAAAGGTATCGAAAAACAAAAAGGTTGCATTTTAGATAATCTTATAAGGAAGATGATCCGATGAGCCGTCTGAGAGCTATTTAAATTTGAATGCAACAAAACTGATGAATTCCCGTCAACAGTAGCAACATAATAGCATCCATTTGTAAAATAAAATATATATACAGGTATGTGATTTGAGAAATTCTTACCTCCATGTTAATATACACTGCAAAGGTATTGCGATCAATTAATTAAATTAAAATCCAAAAGCTAATTTATTCTTCAAGTGTGACTTCCATCAGGGCAGACAGCTTCCAGACGTATATATTTTGCGTTACATTTCCAGGTAAAAACTTTTCAATATATTTCTTTACGTGTCTTTAAAAGATCAATTGTCTAAATTTATACTCACCGCCTTGAGCCTGGTTTCTGTAACTTGGAAAACCCAAGCCAATAATTCATATAGATATTGAACCTACAGGTAATAATAGATTATAATTCATAATGACTTTTTTGTTTTCTGTATTGGGTTGTTGCGCTCTGCAGGCACCGCGGAGCTGAAGCCCCCCACCCAAATAATAAAAAAGTCACATTTTTAATTAACCCAAATCCGTGAGAAATCAATCAGGGAGGGACGGTGGGTTAGGGGCCTTCTGAGAGTTCTAAATTCTAAAAAAGCCGCCTCCGCGGTGGCCGGGGGCAAGCCTCCGGACCCCCTTAAGTCCTCAACCTTATTCGATTAGCCCTGCCAAAATCGAGAATTGCTTCCGCGGGTCTTGCTCTGAATAGCGGGATAATAAAAATGGTCATTGACTTTTCAAATTTTTCTAAGAGAAAAAGGGGAAAAACATTTTGAGAATTAGCTTGCACGACAAACTATTTTTTCGCGAAGACTCGTTCTACATTTACAAAAAAATATACACAATAATCATATAACCCAATTTTATGCCAGTGTATACGCTTCCTGATATTTCTAAAAGCAGAAACTAATGGTCCTTAAAAAGCCAAACTGAAAGACAATGGAGTTGACATAATCATTTATATTTCTATTAAGCCAAGAAATTAAGCTTTGGACCTTAAGTTGTCAGTTATATTTACAATGTATACAAATTTACAAATTAACAAACGTAGTAGAGTCAAGTGTTCATCAGTGTGGTATCGTTTTAACCAGTTTTTCACTAGTTGTACAATCTCTGTCGTCACCATCATCTGCACCGTTTCCTATCTTAGCTAATGAAAGAAATTCAACAAAATCATTATTATACAACCGCATTTTTGCCATTAGGCTTCCTGATATTTCTCAAAACAGAAATGGTCTTTAAAAAGCTAAATTGAAAGGCAATGTAAACATAATTAAATCAAGCTTTAGTCATTCTCGATATACGTGTATCTATACTAAAGTTGCAAGTAATATTTACAAAATTCACAACTTAAAAAAACGTAGTAGAGTCAAGAGTTCAAAAGTGGTATCGTTTCAACCTGTCTTTCACTACAGTATGCTAGTTCAAAATTTGGTGAATCTTCATCGTGATGAACCTGAACTATAGTGGCATCAATAACCGTATCATCACTGTTTGAATTCTCATCACTGTTGTTGACACATGTGTCGTCTGTATCTGCATCAGTTTCTTTCTTAGCTGATGAAAGAAATGTAACAAGTTTGTCCCAAAACTGATCATCATTCATTAGGAGGTATTTCTCATACTTAAGATGCCTTTTGAAGAGTTCATCACTAAGTGCTACCTTAAGTATTTCCTCATTTTCCAAGATGCATATCAAGTATGAGCATCCTCTCTCAATATATTGCTCTGTTTTAGCAAAGTTAAATTCAGTACGACACCAATCGCTGTTTACGTAATCTTTCGTAATTATTGCTATCATAAAAGTACTGGTTCTCATTGCATGCTCTATACTTTCAAATATATCCATGCCAATTAAAAAATCTTTATTGTGATTTATTACCGATATGTTTTGAGCTTCGAGTTTAGGAATTATGTTCCCTTGTATCAAATCTATTGTCTCATCATTGGCTTTGTAGGACAAGAAAACATCCTTTTCTTTTACTTGTACTGGTTTTGTTAGTTCAGATCCTCTTTGAAATAATTGTCTCAATGATACTGATACGTTTGCAAATTCTCTGATTTTTTTGGAAATAGAATTAGAGTTTTTGGCGCCCCATATAAAGCATATAGATATAAGTAAACCTATAATAAATACAGATATTTCGAGATATCCGATTATATTTAGAGCACCGGGCACTAAAAAGCATGCATACAACAGTGACACAGTTGGAAGAACCGTTATACTATTCCCCTTGACGATGTCTGGTTGACCACATTGAAGATGAAAGAATCTCACGTCTTTTTTAATTTCAACTATAATGTTATTCATTTTACTCATTTTGTCGCAGTCGCATGATAATGTATTTATATGTACATTATTGTTGATAAAGAAGTGGAGGCATCTATATGCTGTATCATTTTGACCTTCCATTTTCTGTATGAGCATATTATTGAAGCAATACAAGTTTTTTATAGGGTTATCGTTTAAACTTAGTTGAGACACATATTTCTTATTTTCATCGAACATTTCTGAATTGAACAATTTCTCAAATGAAGTGTCATCGAAGGTATTGTTATCGAGTATCAATTTGACGTTTGCTGTTTGGGCAAAGAAATACTCCTCATTAAGGAAACCTATGTTATTTGATTTCATGGAAAGAGTCTGTATCTGTGGATAGATAAGGGCATTTGGAATTTCTTTTAATTGGTTATAGCCTAAATCAAGTTCACCTAAATTTATCCACGAACAATCATTAGGAGGAGAAGAAATAGCGTTTTGCATTTGACATTGAGATCCTTTTGAACTTACAAATGTATTCCTTGATAAATCCTTAATATTGTTCCATTTCAAATCTAATTTTGCCATGTTTTGTAGAGATCCAAAAACATTGTATTCTAATTTAGATATTTTGTTAAATGACATATCTAAATATGTCAATTTTGGAAACTGTGAAAAGTCTGAACGTTTCATTATCATGAAATTATTTCCGTAGAGCACTAAAGTTTTAAGATTAAGTCCATTCTTGCAAATCCCAATTTCTGATAATCTATTGTTATTCAATTTGAGAATTGCAACATTTTTCAATGCCTGAATGCATGGAAATGATTCAATTTTATTTCTTGAAAGATCGAATTCTGTTATTAGTGATGAGTTCATGAACGTAAACGGGACGACATTAACATAACTATGAGTGATGCCTAACTTGGCAATTGTTGTTTCTGTAACATTTTCTTCTGAACACGATTCTGGCAATGTCACTTTTTCAGGCAGTGATATATTTGTCAGAGATACATGCTGGAATTTGCCATTGAGTTTGCAGAGAATGTCACCAAAAGATAATCTTGAATTACTAATGTAAATATTTAGATTTTTAGGCTCGTAATATTTATTATCCAGCTTAACGTATTTTCTTTTTCTTTTGTTGAAGTCCTTCCGTCCATCTAGTTCGTATTTTTGTCTCAAATTGTTTAAAATTGGAATTCGATTTAAATCACAATTTTCTATGGACAACGTCTTCAGATTCTTAGCTATATCTGTGAATTCAAACGGATGGAAAGTACCTTCTTTTATATCAGCATTTTCTATTTTCAGTATTTGCAAACTATCCAATTTAGAGTTTTTGAAGGTACTTGTGAACATCGGAATTTGTCGATTAACGCCTTCAAATGTCAATATCTGAATCGAATTTCCAACTGTTATTTTCGTTGAATGAGAGCCCCAGATATCTGCGCCGTCTTTAAATTCTAATTTTGTCACAGAAACAGCCTTCAAAATGTCTATCATAAATTTGTCTTGAATTCTACATTTCCTCACCTTTACGTCATATCTTGTGGCGTTTTCAAATGAGCTGTTTAAGTTTAAACCTTCTATGCCTTTGATTCCAAGTTTAGTATTTGCTGCCTTGCAATCAAAGTCGAAATGAACAGAGCTAATCTTTTGTCTAAAAACACATTGCCGTTCACTTAAATCTGCTAAATCCTCAATAAATTTTTTTGAGACTAAAATTTCCCCAAGTTTCTGTGTTTTGCATATTAAATCATATCTGTTTGGAAGACATTTTCCAATACATTCGAAGCAGTTTCCTTGTTCACATTCAGTATAGTAAATTCCACTCTTCAACAATCCAAAAGACTTTGACTCTTGAATCACCACTACCAGCATCAGAACAATGCTCTTAATCTGAAATGATAAATAGTAAAATGTTTGTCGAATGTCAATTAAAAAAATACAAAGTTCATCTATGTGGAGTTGATGGTTACCTTTATCAAACATATATAATAAACTTTATATATTGTGTGTTGCAGTGAAACAACGAAATAATCCCCACTGTGCGAGTAAGCAAATCTCATCTCTGACACTCAAGAGTTTGATGGATTGCTTTGACAAAACTAGATAATTTTTGATTATAATTTCCAAGTACTATAAGAAATTTTTCATAAAATATATGAAACATATATTCCATTTTTCTAGACTGAGATCTCTGTCGTATCTATAACAGAAGGACGGGTTCAATTCGAAATGCGAAATGGTCATTAAAATATCCCCAAAATCATATTAAATTAATTATAATCCTGTATAAAATCATTCTTATAATGGTGTTCGAATAATTTTTCTAGGACAATTAGAACAGGATTTAAAGTACATTTTAAAAACAAACAAAATATTTCGAAATAGATATGATTTTGTTATTTGTATGTTTATTTTTTAAATGTACTTTAAATCCTTTTTAAATGGACGGAAAAATTGCGACCCCCAACGGTTTTGCATATTGACGGGTATAGTTGACCCCCACAAACTATATATTTCTGGAAAGGTCTTGGAAAATGCTGATCCCTCGGGGGTTTAGATTTTTGCCCCACCCACTTGGTGGGGGTGGAGGGCAAAAAACATTTAGGGGATTTCCTTATTTTAAAAATCACGTTTTTTGCCCCCCACCCCCACCATGCTTTATCCATTTTTCTCTCTCTCAACAAAATGTACTATGGTTCCTATAAATTGAAGTCAAGCAGTCATTTGACACCATGATTATTAACAATTTACGTAACTGTATAGTACGATCATTTTTGCCTTGAACGAGATTTGAAATAAATACACTCGTAATACTGTAATGTTATATATTTTAAAAATGTCGGTGAAGTATTTTGAAAATATATAGGACGTGAATGTTCATGTCTGTCACTGTGTGATTTGAGAAATTCTTACCTCCATGTTGATATAATATTATTGACTGTAAAGTCAAGTATTTCAATTAAAATCCAAGTTCAGTTCTTGACTTCCACGTTGTATTAAATATTCTGGTAATAAATTTCCACTTCGAAAAGAAATCAATATGAGCTATAGTTAAACAATGATAAACCAAACTGAATAATGATTAATTAGTCAGAAATGGTAGGCCTGGCCTGATGGTAATTTATTATTTTAAATCAATAAATTTATTGATAAAAACATAATTTTTACATATAAAAATAACATGTAATAATCTATAATTTATCTTGTTTCTAGGCATCAAAATGGCGTCGAAGAGGAAAACTGCAACATACCAAACTCTTCATCCGGGACATTTAACATCGCTACCATGATAGACCCTACATACAATAGACGTTCGCAGTATTTACAGCAAGTTGGAGAAGTACTAGATGAGTATGAGGATCCATTGCCGGCCTATAGGACAGGCCTTAACCTGAGGAGTACGTTACCCTATAGCCCCCCGAACCCCCTTTACGAAACCATCCCCATCCTATTAAACGGTACAGTACATGTAACTGAATGTTTTTCAGCGGCATGAACTCGTCTTGATGTAGTCTTGTTCTTTATACGTCTTTTAAGTTGAAAAGACTGGCCTGATTTGATACCTTGAGTTTATGGATATCGAAACAAATCCGTGTGAAACGTTCTTGAGGAATTAAAATTATGTATTTCCGAATTTATTTTAAATATAAAAAATGTTTATGAAACTTAGTAGGGCGGCCCTTCATTCTGGAAATCCTTGAAAAGTCGGATGTCAATAATAAAAGCAAAACATTCATGGAAACAGCTTGGGGGTCATTGAAAAATTTGCTATATGAAGGTATAAAAATGTCAAAATATTAATTTCCACCTTTGCGATTTTCTTTCTTGTTATACCCCATTAAAAGTATGAATACTGATTGAATTAAAATTTAAAACAACATATAATGGACCATTAAAAAAAAATTAGAATTGAAAATGGGGTGGCTGGTCAAAAATGGGGTGTAAAACATTTGCAAAATTTGGCCAAAATTATTTGCATAGCAGAATTATTTTACAAAAAGTGCCAAAAATAGGCAGCGTGTGTTCAAACTTTTGCTTAGAAAAATTAGCAAAATAAGAAAAAATTGAAAAAAAAGTAGTTGAAAAAAATGCAATAGTTTAAATTTAGGGGGTAGGTTGGTACCAAATCCCACTCTACACTTTTTTCTAGCCTTCATATAGCAAATTGTTTCCTTAACCCTATTCAGGCCGGGCTATTTTACACCCTATTCGGGCCGGGGGGGGGGCCCGATTCGGCCCCCCCGTGGTAAAATCGTAAATAATGGCCGTAGATACACCAAATTTGGTACGAAGGTGTATCGTGA
>JAUCNG010418577.1:0-10145 GCA_032353305.1 Cephalothrix spiralis
GTTGTTACAAGCTAATTCGATTCTTATTAAAACATTTTAAATTCTGACGAATTTTGACAAAATATGTGCGATTGGATGGTTGACCGAGACAATATTAATCAATAATTGACTACTAAAATATTTAATTAAAATGCTCTACACCGGCCTTTTAAAATATCACGATAAAATTAGGTTCGATAAAAAGCTACTCTAAATAAAATGCATGATTACTTTCATGAATTATCATCATCGTCGCCAAACTCGGTTTCCTCGACTACATCATCCTCATCATCCGATTTATTAGTAAAATTGTCGTCATCTTCGAATCGTTCTTCATCTTCTTCTTCAGATGTGCTTGATAACTCATCTCCACGATCTTCTTCGCGGCTCATTGCACCCTCAAGAGTTCCTTCATCCTCTTCCCTAAAAGAAAGAAAAAACATATCATCATTGAGTTTAAACGCTGAAGATGCAATGTATCAGCAATTGTTTCAGTTCCGTCTTTTTTTACTACGGTGATTATTTGTTATAGATGGGTTTCCGCATCTCTGACCCTGGTTTTGTGTCAAATCTACTGAAACCGAACATTTATTTTCTCACAAGAATTTAACCACCAGCCACTTTGTGGCTCGGTGGTTAAGTGGTGAGTCGGTCTTTGAATCCGGAGGTCCCGGGTTCGAGACCCGGCTCGACACCAATTTTCATCGGGTGGAACCTTAAGCAAGTTCCTCAGCGCATAGCTTCCTGGGTGACTCGGTCAGGTTAAATACGTAGAGTGGGACACGGTCCCTCCCTTCGGAGTAAAAATCCCACTGCTAATCGGTATATAGAAAATAGATTATTAGAGTGCGGGTTAGGTCTACAGGCCTAAGGGTTAATGCTCAGCAAGCGGACCATTGTGCCTATTTGAGCAAGTCATCTGACGCCCTATATAAAAGAAGTTTCGAACATACGGCAGGCGACCTTTCATGACCAACGCCTTAATCCTGATCCTGAGAAGGAAGAATTCCGGGTAATTTGAGTAACCACTAATTTAAGAAGGCAATTTAGGAAGTTGGGAATGAGCTATACATATTACGAGAAATATGCCACATGAAAAGAATGGTCATAATAACATGCAACTATACTCTGGCTAGCAAGAGCCCGGGACGAGGTCTGTCTATCTCGAGTCCGAACTAAGGTAATATATTAAATTGAATATGTTGACGGTGCGCAGAAGCAAAAGTTAAGACTTTAGTGCACCGGCTTCTCTCATTTTGTATTTAACGACATGCCATTTTCGAGATCTGGGCATGTGTAGTTCAGTTTTTGCTATGCGCATGCGCGAATCGAAAACGGCGGATTATTGTATATAAGGGTCATATTTCTATCTATTGATACAGTAATTAATTTGCATAGCCTAACCAACTTTTTCCGAGATAATCGAGTCTAAAAATTCTTAATTCATGACATTAAACATTCTCACATTGTCAGAGTCAGAGATTAGTGCCTAGCTGTTATGAAGCATGATATAAGACACTGGGAACGAGGATGGACATGAAATATTACTTACTCTTCTTCTTCTGCAGCCATTGCAAGGGCCCTTGCTATACTTGGAGGTACAATCGGCCCTGAATAACAGGCTGGCAGTTTAAGACGGGCTAACCCTTCACAAAATTTACGACCCATTTCTTCAAGTTCTCTTGGTGTAATTTGGAGGCCCTGAAAATATGAAAATAAACGTTAGCTATTATACTGATTGTTTTTAAATCTATATCATGTAACATGCGAAGGCCAGGGCCGGGGCGCGATCAGAATACATAGATATTGATCAACTGAAGGTGTTGAAGCTGGTACCTAGATGTCCCTAGGTGTCCGCTCGAGAGCCAGGAAATCATCCGTAAGGTGCTGGAATTGCCTTGTGTCACGTTAAAGGGACTTTAGCCCTCCTTCGGGTAAACCCTGCTCTCATGTTATAGAGAAAAAAGATAGAGTGCGGGTATCCACGATTGGTGCCAGCCTTGTCAAGACTGAACCGATGACATGCACGAAACAACACGACACCATACAATGGTTTTTTATGGCAAAAACCTTGCCATAGCAGTACTATCGACAAAACAATAAATAATGCTATTGGGAATTGAGCGAGCTCCCATTTTATAGTTTCCAGCGTTTAGCAATCAGATCCTTTTATTTCCTGCTTCTCGGCTCCCAATTATAGAAAACCTGCCATATCCTGCACCGCGTGCGATAATTTTCTTAAAAAGGTACCGTTCTCAATACGCAATACTTAAGGGCTACCAAGACTGCAAAAATGTACAAAGGCTGATATTTTTAGAATTGAAAGGCAAATGCATACTGATAATGATACCACTTGAATGAAAATCCTGTCATTGCAGGTTTTCGAGATATGCACATGCGCAGTCGGAGTTTTAGGGTTGCGCATGCGCAAATCGAAAAAATAGCAGCGGATTCCGGATCAATATTGGATGTTTCTATCTATCCACAATACACTTATATGGTCTAAAACAAAATTGCCAAATACGGTAAAATTGGGCAATTTACGGTAACGGCTGATTTTACGTCATATAATTGTATTACAGACAGATAGAAACATGCTGAAAATATTAGCCTTTGTGCATTTTTGCAGTCTTGGTAGCCCTTAAGGGACACTGTGCTAAGGAATGTTATTTTTTTCTGTACTATGCATGAATAATGATGTTACTATCTTATAACTCAACGTACTCTATAACTCCCGAAGTCACATCCGCAATATGTAGCTTCCATAGTATAGCTTCTAACAACCCTAATTTGTCTCCATACAACGATTCTGGCAGTAGCTTCTTTATTTTTCTCGATTATATTGCAACAATTGGCAAGAGAAAATATCTTGCCAATATTATGAAGAATCCTTGGGAGAGCCTGAAAATATAATAATGCAGAATTATTCTCAAATCCAATGTTACAATAATCTCAAATAGCAATTAAGGCATTTTTTATCGATTAGTTTACGGATCCGCCGATTAAAAATGTTCGAAAATGAAAATACTACATGGACATCAACATCCTCGGTCCCAGGGTATAATATCATATTTCATAATACCCTGGAATAATCGGTATCCAAATCATCTGTGTAAAGAAACATTATTCTAACCAGACATATTTTAAAACATGAAATGAACATAGGCAAGGTTCGAACCCACGAGACTATATTAGTTAACTGTTCGTAAGCTAAGACAGTACTTGGGACCACTCGGTCACGCTAGATTGATATCCAAATCCTTCAAAGCTGACGTATTTATATATCTGTACACAAATGACACCTTTACCCGGTCACGTAAGTCGGTTTACCAATCAAGCATACGATTTGGTCGATGGGTGACAGCTGTTGTATAATCTATGCAGAATAATACCTGATGGATAGAGTCAGAGATGCAGACTGACACTCTGACACATCAATCTCGGGGTATCAAACACTGACCGGATAATGGCTGGCTCGGTCGGTATATATACGTGGAGAGGGGCGCTGTCATATAGAAAAATGTTTGGAGTGCGGGGCGTACGGGTAAATGCCCGAGTCCGTCTGTGTTAATTTCGAGAATTCCATCCGACGCCCGTCATACAAGTGCTGTGAAGGCGTCTTGCGATGAACCACGTCACTCATCACTGGGCCACGCCCACTCTTGCTTGCCAGAGTAAGGAGTAGCACTCTCTCGTCTAGTTTGTGAGAGGCTCCTGGGTTCATTTTCCAGGCGTCACTCTCCAAAACAAAAAATACTAAAATCAACAATCCTAGAAAATCCGAAAGAACCAATCAAACTCCGTCTGGCCCCGTATCAATATCTAATGCGAGCATTACCTTATAACTTGGATCTTCATTACGTGTGCTTATCAGGGTTGGATTATCCCGGTCATCATTTAGCCAAGACTGTTGAGGACTGCAGCCATACATGAACACATTTTTCTTCCGGGAATGGCCATGGTAATCACAGTAAACCTATATTTAATAATTGTTTTTTTTTTATTATTCGTAGCTATGTATTTCTTTTAGTGATAGGTAAAACGGAATTAAGAGGTTAAAATATAGAATATTTAAGCAGATTTTTCGACCAAAATATAGGAAAATAAAGGATTTTTTGTGGAATAAAGTAGTTTTTATTAGGTTCAATCCCTGAAAATCCTAATGTCATTTTCGACATATCGGTCATTTTGATACTTTGGTTATTCGACTTATGGGTTTTCGACATTTTAGTCTTTCGACATTTTGGTCTTTCGACATTTCGCATTCGATATATCGATCTTCGACATTCTTGTTTTTCGACATTGCGTTCGTGACCCATCTATATCTTTCTACTTAAGAGACAGTTAATTGCCTTTCAGCGACATCTATTATCGCATACCTTAGCTTTTTTCAATCAGATACACAAGTTTATGGAACATTTGGGGTTAAACCTTCAGACCCCAGTTTTCGGCCCCCGCCAAAACCTCGGAAGTGCGGGCCTAAACCCCATCAACCATTATATTTTTGGAAAGCTTGTGGAAATTCTAGGTTCAAGTTTATATTTTCGAAAGGGTCTGGTCCACTTTGGGGCCATACTCCTACGCAGTGTCCTTAATTTTGAGATCGGCCTTCTTAGAGATTAGGATAAATCGATACTGCCCTTGGGGACAAGATGCTTTGGGGCCTCAGGGCCCAAATTAACATTTTTTTAGAAAAAATCTAAATTTGCCCTTGGTCAAACTCAATTTTATTTGTATTGGACCATGCAGATCAGAAAATATCGGGTTCGACCCTTTTTGGAAAACTGGGGTTTAACACCAAAAGTGGTGTATAGATGTCACTGTAAATAAATTAGGTAATAGATGTCGCTGCTTCGTCAACTTCGTTAGATTATTTGTAACTAGTTAGGCGAAGGCAAGTAATGCATTGCGACATGGATTCGAATACTTACATACGGTGAGCGATTCATCATTTGTAAATACTGCATTAATCCTTTTGTGTGATATATCGAAGGATGCAACTTGGAGCAAGGATACGCCCATCGTCTATTCAAGTCCTCAGCAGTTAGAGAGCAGCGATGACTGAAATAATGATGTTATATATTATAATATTTTGAATTAAATTTAAAGGAAAGAAAAATGACCGACTATGAAATCAAATGTTGGTGTGCCATTTACCTATATATCTATAGGAATAAGAATACGCGTGGGAATATTTAACTCTACTATACAGTACCGACAGTGTTTATACGCTCTGGTTGATGTACTTTTCCAGTATCAATATTTCCAAGTAAATTATATACTGTACAGACAGTACAATTATTCGGAGGGATGCCATAATCCCATCTATTATCTATAGAATAGGAACAGTGGATGATAGCCTATATTATTCAAGAACTATTATACTGTATAGGACATATAGGACCCAAAATATAATAGAGCATTTTGAAAAGGACGATAATACAACTTCGGAAATCACGGTTTTCGACTTCGTCTAATACAGAATAGAAAATGACTTTTTATTAGTTGAAAAATATAAAGTTACAACACTTACTTTCCATTAATAACGCCATCTGGATTAAGAACGGGAACTATTTTGAAAATATACGTCTCACGTAAAAATTGGGCTGTCGTTTTATTACTTAACAAATACTGAATAGTTCCTGAAATAAAAAAAGATGAAAAGTCAGTTTTAATCAAATTTAATTTGACATTGTTTTTGAGGGAAACATCCTCTCCAGCAATTCCATCCATTCTTGACCCTACCCTAATTCTACCCTTATGAAAATCTAACAGATTAGTGTCGAAACTTAATTATGGGACATTGCAAAATATAAATAGGAAGTTTTTGAGATATTGGCGGTCTAATTTATAAATTCGAATATTATTTTAAATATTTAATAGAGTATCTACCAACAAATATAAATATTACCCTAATCTACATTGTACAGGTTCACTACACCTTGCAGAAGCGGACTACGTAAAGTCATCGGAGAGTCAATCAACAGAAATCCATATGAGACACGATGTGTTTATTCTCACTTGTCAGAGTTTCAGTCTTGCACAGTTTTGCTAGACCGATACTCTGACATAATCGAGAAATCTATTTTCTGCATAACCTCTCGCCTATCGTCCAAAATGGTATGTTGCCATTGATTGGGCAGAGGACCTCCAATGTGTCATTTGTATACATATATTTAAGTTTGACAGAATGATCTAACGCGCTGATTCCTACCTAACTAGTTGTCGGACATATGCGAAGTTAAGTGTCGTGGGTTCGAACCTTGCCTATGTTTTAATATAAATCTAGTTAGAAAAATGTTCGTTTACCAATGAAGTGGATATCGATTATGCCAGGGTATTATGAAGTATGATATAATACCCTGGAAACGAGGATGGATGTATTTATGAAAATAATTAATAAATTTTGGACGTACCTCTCATTACCCAACTGGCATTTGTTTCACCAGGATGCACTCGTGAGGTTAGAACGATGTATGGCCGATTTCGAAGTTGTTTAATTGATTCTTTGTTGAATGAGGTAGGGTTTGCCGTGATTGTCAATAACGGAACATCATTTCCACCCAAAGTGTTACATAATGTCTGATTTCGAAAATAGATTTTTTCTTTGTTGATACTGTTTTCCCAATTGTGAATATGGGCCTAGAAAAAAAAGAACACATATTTATTTTTTTTAAACTGGGCAATACACAAATTTTATTATTGACGAGCATTAGTACGCATGCGCATTCTACTACTCTAGGCCTAAGAAACGAAGTAATCGTTTTTAACTTGTTTGTAATTGTATGATATTATATCTATGATTTTGCCTCTATTGCTATAAGTGGGGCCTGAGAATAATATAAATTTAATTTGCTATTTTCCTCGAATTCTCATTGTGTTTTCAGTCACCTATACTTAACCAAATCTGGCACACAATAGCTAATCGGCCGCACAATGATTTCCTTAACCTTTACTGCTTCTGCACCTTTTTGAAGGGATGTTATTATGAATTTGCAATTTTGTATCCCAGTGTATAAATTTGGAATTCAAAACTGCTAGTATCTCAATTAGATAAGCCCAAAACAAAAAACGGCAATTTTATTGGTGCTGCCATCTATCATTATTTGTACAGAAGTAAGCCAAAGTGATTTGCCCCTCGGAAAAATCTTATTACATTGTACCCTAATGTCTTTTTGACATTAAACCCTATTCCGGCCGGAGGGCGATTTGCCCCATGATATTTTCCGATTGCATTTTTACCACTCTTTCAAATATGATATACATTTCAAATCAAAAATAGCAAAACATTCAATCATGAATCTATATTACCATCAAATATTTTCTCAAATGTCGAAGCATTCGAACCATCAGTTTAACTCAATTTATAGTTGTTCTTCATTAGAAGTTGGAAATTCGTCAATCAACTCGTTATACATGCGGTTACGTTTGCGTTTTGTCAGTACTTTTGTTTCGTGCAGCAAATGCACCAATTTGTAGACATTGAACTTATACAGTTATATACATGAGATATGAACATGGAACTTAGTAAGTGATGATTAATCAAGTTTAAAGTGTGTTTGACCAGGTTTGACGTTAAGTCGGTATTTGACGAAAATCACATATTTGAATATTACAAGACGAAAAAACAGTTTTCTTTAAAAATGTTGTTACAAAACAATTAACACATTCGTACATTCGCTGCATTCTTGGTAGGAAATGTTCAATATTCAGAAAATAGGTGATGGGTTTTATATCTGAATATCTTGATTTCCAGTGACCTGATGTTGTCTTTTGACAACTTGCCACGCGGAATGAACTAACTTCGCCGCAAAAAGTAAGATATCAAAACCTAACATGAATGTTAGTCCGACCCACCAACTCAGAATACCGCAAATCTTAGCAAATGTTGAATAACCACTTATTTGTTTCACAAATGAAGTCTTTTTACGATTCAATTTCGATAAGCGGATGGAAACCATGGCCGAATCAGACTCCATATCTTCATCAAAGATCTGTGACTCTGTAGATGTCGTCATTGTATTCCAGCATTTTTCTTTGCAACCTTGAACTTCCATTTTCGTTGTTTCCATTTCAAATTCATTAAGACATTTTAAAACTGAAGAGTTAAAGATGTCGCAATAAGGCATACCATAAATGAGGTTCGGAGATAAAAGTGGTGTACATTTGCATTTGGCAAATTTCCTCATGAGTTTGTGGTAACCTTCACAGACCTCCCGGTCATAACTTACGTTTACCGTGAGATGTGACAAACCAGAAAGAATATTGTTCATATACATTTCATTTTCACAGTCAGCTGACAGAGATTGGACTTTATCTACTTTCGTGTCTATGTACGTTACTGTTTTTGGTTTTATTTCGTAACCCATCATAGCTTTACGATAAGATGCTGTAACAGTTCCGTGTTGTATTGTCAAAATGTTTTTGAAATTGCCCTCTAGATGCTTATGAAACCGGTATTTAATAATAAGATTTAATATATTTTGATACTTTGGCCAGGCTTTTAAATCCGGTATGAATTCGGTGCATGATAGTAATGGAAAGTTAAAAGGCTTCGTATTAATTTTACAATCACCACCGTCATTTCCAGTTAGAAAACACTCATGTTCTCCTTTACTCTTTATCTGTTTGGGTCCATTGTACAAGTACCAACTCAAATGCTTTTTCAAGTAAATTTCAAATAATTCTGAAATAACCCACTTTAAATATTTGCTTTTGTATGTATCAATTACTTCTTTACTCCTCAATTTCGCTATCTTGTACCAATCGTCAATCCTACTTTCGTTAAGCCACTTGACCCATTTTTCTGGGCGAATAACTTCACATATTTCAACATTTGAAACAAGGCATTCGTCGTCATTAGGCTCGCTTATAACAGTTGCTTTCGCTTGATACCAAAAATCATGTATAACTTGAGTTGAAAAATATATGGATCCAACAAACGATCCCAAAACAAATATTCCAATTAAAAATTTGAATTTCTTCGAATTACTTCCAGCAAGACGTGGTAATCCCCTTACACTTGATGTACTTAGAGCTTCCTGAATCATTGTGCAAGCCGAACTCTTGTTGGTAGAATTCATTATGCTCCCTTTTTGATGTATGGCACAATTTTAAAACAGTGCATCATTCTCGAAACATCGATATTTGTTTTTATGACCAAAGTTTTATGACATAAGTTTATCAAGCGGCATTAATTTATGTACGAAAATTATATCAATAGTTCAATAAATGTTGGATCATACACCAGTATAATGTATATATTTTTCCATCCAGTACTTAACTTCAATTTTCTGTTTTGTTAATTTCCAATTAAGCGTATACCTTTCAGAGAACTAGTTAGCAGAATGATCCAATAAACGATCTCAAAACAAATATTCCAATAAAAAATTTGAATATCATCGAATTACTTCCTGCAAGACGCGGTAATCCCCTTATCTTACACTTGATGTATACTTAAAGCTTCCTGAATCATTGTGCAAGCCGAACTCTTGTTAGTAGAATTCATTATGCTCCCTTTTTTATGTATGGCACAGTTCATCAAGCGACATTTATGAATAAAATTATATGAAAAATTTATAAACGAAATTATATGAATATATCCATCGAGTACTTATCATGTCCTTCAATTTACAATATTGTCATTTCATCTACTTGAAAAAAGGTAACTTAAGTAAACGTGTTATCACTAGAATGTGAACACAAACAAAAATTGATTTCAAGTCAAACATAGCTTAGAAGTTCGTGTTAGAGTGAGTTAGACATGAAATCATACATATTTCAAAAACTGGTACTTAGTAGTAGTATTTAATGACCTTCCGTAAGGTTTATTTTTTCACAAATTTTTCAAGACACCCACCAACTAACGTAAGGTTAATTTCCACACTCTCGAAAAACACCCACCCCACGGGGTCGAGTGTCTGAAACTAATCTTACAACCCCCTGTTTTAAGCCTATTTTAAGCATTTTATGACGTCATTGTGACAAAAAACTGCGAATATGGAGCTTCCTTTTTTCGGCTGTAAAATCTTTTTTTTTTTTTTTAATTTGTATTTTATTTTCAATTAACGAAAAATTATGTTAAACAAATATTTACAATAAATAATACATGTAATTGAATTAATAATTAAAAAAAAAATAAATAAATTTAATAATAACAAAAAAAA
>JAUCNG010418688.1:0-10144 GCA_032353305.1 Cephalothrix spiralis
TGATAGAGGACAATCGGAAATGCTATGTCCTAATAAGGAAACCTGCAATTGACCAATACGATACTGTGGGAAGAAAGTTGACAGACTCCGGTTTCACATATATACACATAAAAGCAGGGGGTCTATGACCCCCTGATAAAAGTAATCTCTTACCATTGAGGAAGGCTTATACGCCGAAATATTTGCTAATCACTCTTCGTGTTTTTTTTTATTGACAATTGTGTCAGTGCATTTTCCGTAAGGGTCTATTTTTCTCTGTGAATTTCACCCCTCTAAGATTTCTACTATTTCAATGCTGTATTGATCAAGGAATTATTTTTACGAATTTCTTTCCTTAGCAACGATTTGCATAATGATTTGGCCTATATATATGATCGTTTATAGATTTTACCTGGATTTAGCATTCCGTTAATTGTCCCTTTGCACCAAAGAGGCAAAATTGCATCGTACCCTCTTTCTATGCCATGAGGCTAAATATGTTAAACATCTTATGCTGTCCTGTATGAAAAGAAATGTGGATTCAGTGGTTCATTTATATCTTAAACTCATCCTTATTTGTTTTGCAGCAAATTTTTAAAAGAGGAAAGAGGAAAGAAACAGGCTCTGGAAAGAATTGACGAAGAACAAAATGATGTTGAATGGTTGAGACTAAGGAATAGAGGCATTAGGTTAGTAATACATCTTTACAATATACAAATGTATACGATTGGTCGGGGAAATTGACACAGGCTATAATTGTACAAAGAGTGCCCCAGCGGTTAAGCATATTGGTTTGTATGGGCTATTCATTGCAGGGTCTACCAAAAACAAATACTACTAGACAATAGCCAGCAAGACCGAATCCGAAGATTGGTCTGTTGGAAAGGGCATGGGAAATGCTGATCGAAGACCAGATGCAGTTGTTAGGGGCACTATTTGTACAACTTTAGCTCTCACCAATTTTTCCGTGCAGTTGGGTATATGTATATTGGTTTATGATTAGTTTGTTAATTCGAGTTCTATTATCTAATACCAAGAGTGAAGGCAGTCAAGGTAGAAATCTTGACTTTATTTTTCTTTTAGAAGTGGTATAAATTCTCATGTCTTCTTGTAATTTGTTTACTCATCCCTAACCAAACTGCTTTCAGCTATGACTGCGAAATAGCTGATTTATTAAGTTATAAAATTCAGCTGAAAAGCAGTAGCTGCATTTTGGTTAGATGCTGATGCTTCCGAACATTCACATTTGTACAAAAAGGTACACGAAATATGTATTCTGCAAGAAGATCGGTATCTTGGACATCTATAAGATACGAAAGTACTATACGTGAATATGTACTGTGTCTGCGGATTTTCGCTTTCCTTAAAGTGACTTCATTGTTTCAATGAAATGTACCTCATGGGGGGGGATACGATGCATAGCATTTTCTGGGTTTATGATTAAATTATACTATTTCGAATGTAGCCTTTTTTGCGAATAAAGTTCTATTATTATGATAATTGCGATACAATGTATTTAGCACATTTTAAAATGCATAAGTGGTACTGACTAATTAAGCTCTTTTGAAATAGAGTTGATTATAGATAGTTAGAGAATTACTTAGAATATTATTGTTTACCACACATCCGCACTGATAATCAATAATTTTCGTCTGAATTAGTAGTAAAACAAAAAAATTCAAAGTATTTGGATTTATTGTAGTCCAAATAAGGGAGGATAATTAGAGTTTAAGGATAATTAGAGTTTAGTATTTTAATTAACATCTGTTTCACACTGTTCCGTGCTATTTATTTCATTATTTCAATGATTGTATGTGCATTACGAAAAAAACCTATCTTTAAAGTTGCGGTAAAATGTTAACAATAATTTTATAACAAGAGATTCCGGATTAAGTATAAAATTAGTCCTTATCATTATTATATTGGCTTAAGAGTTATGTCGAGTTACATGTATTTATTATATACTTTCCTCATCTTTAAAAGTACTAATTGCCAGGCCGGATAAAGCAAATAATTATAATTTTTGTTGACATATTAGGGGAAGGAAACCAGGCCGCTATTGTCATAACTAGATTGTGCCCCGATAGGCTGCAACTTTAAAGATAATCAGAATATATATCTATATTTCTAAAGTGAATGCACATTACAATATTAAAATGTTAAAAAATTTCAAGATGCTTTGTGGTTTGTTTGTCTTTTCCATTCCATGCTCACGGTCAGGAAAGTTAAAGGTTCAAGAAGAGTTCAAGATAATGGTGTATGTAAGTTTGGTAAACTGCATTGCTATGGACGAACAGATTTTTTGATACAGATGAAAGGCAAGAATCTTAATAAGAAAGCAGAACCTACTTAAGTACAAATTTATATCATATGGGAATTACGGGCTGGAGAATACTTATCTGATCAACCACTAGATGTTGCAGTTTTGTATATGTATATTAGTTGACCCCCATAAACTAAATCTTTTTGGAAAAGTCGTGGAAAATGATGATGAACGGGTGGGTTTAGGTTTCCCTTATCGCTTAGCATTACATCATCGCGTTCCCTATGACTCCTGCACCGAATATTGACTTAGAAATTTAAAAAAAACTATTTTCTTAATCTGTACTTCAGAAATGCAATCATTAAATGTTGAATTATGCGTGATTCCTTTATTTTTGTTTATACCAATACTAAATATTTCGTCAATCCTGATTTGTCTTTATTCTTTGGTATTACATTATTTTTACTAGTAAATTACAAATGAAAAACCCTTTATTGTTAGCTGATAAAGTTAAGTTCCCTGCAGTACTTTAAAATATGATACTTGATTTTACAGAAAGCCTATTGGTGCTGCTGAAATTAAAGAAAATATTGAAGAAAATAGACCTATATTTTCGCGAAAGCATATAATACAGTTTTTGGGAGGTTCAAGAAAGTTCTACTTGAGTTACATTAAAACTGATGAATTCCCGAGTGCCATAAATACGCGTTAATTTATTAGTCGCCTACTAAGGAATATTGAAAATGAAAATGCAATTTCAATCATGATCAATCATCCCACCTGCTGTGTGAAAGGAAGAAAACAAACTATTTTTTAGGGACTTCCTCAACATGTAGGCACGAGATTTTTACACGAAAATGATCATAAAATATGTTATTTTATTTTACAGCGATGATAAGTCTGAACCTATTAGTGAACCTATTAGTGAACCTATTAGTGAACCTATTAGTGCTGCTGCTGAACCTATGAGTGCTGCTGAAATTAGTGCTGCTGAAAATAAACCAACTCATAGACGTGGTGGAGGGGACGACCGGGACGTTGAAGATGAAGAACTAGAGAATCAGTTGGCACTAGTGGTTGTCGATTCAACTGATACGAATTTTTCTCCTAATATTTTAGACGCCGCCCGTGAGTATTCTCACACACCTATATTGAACCCCGATACTTTCGCCTGTTTATGGCTGTTGAGACAGTTGATGCGAATCAACAACCCCATGACTTCACAATTGCTTTCTGTCGATTTCAAATCTAGCCTCAAAGTATTGTTAGATGTGCTTGGCAAATGTCCTGGTGCATCTTTCACTATGCCCAGGTCATCTGTGCTCATTCCCAAGACTTCGTTAGAATCCATGACACATGACTTTTGGCTATGCGATTCTATTCTTTCGCATATGTTTTCTATCATCAATTCAGACTTCGATCACACGAAGGCATATCTCTTTCATAATATGTCTATCAATCATCTCTATCATATCGGAAAACGGATCTTTGAAAATATATTCCATTCTGACATCATCGGCAAAAGGCTCATATTAGGTATAAGTGTAGGTCGTTTAGGTTCTAAAGTCTTCATGGGTCAAGAGACTATCGGAGGTTCCATAAAAAATCCAATTCATTTTTCTAGTGCCATTGTTGACTTCGATACCATGACCATCTTCTATTGCGATTCGCTAGGTTGGGACATACCGCATGATTTCCGAAAGCGTATAGAGTCATTTTTTCAACCTTTTGTTGGTAATAATCCCTTCCATATTATTCCACTGCATGATCCTGCTACATCTATTTCAGGTCATTATTGTTCTAGTAAGTGCTATTCATCTTATTCTTTTCAGACATGTGGAAGTATATGCGGTATAAGTACTCTTATTTCTTGTTGCTTTGCTGCTGCTGATTTTCAATTATTTTGTTCGTACTTTTTAAATGATAGAAGACAAAGACCCCTATCATCTCCTTCAGCTCATTCTGATTTTTTAAGAACTGTCGTCATTAAGTGGGTAATTTGCGCTTCTATCGATCTTCGGGACATAATAAACATTCGTGATATTCTTTGTCATGAACTTCCTATCACTTTCGCTAATATCGTCAAAACACCGGTAAAACCTAATCCTTCAGAAATCTCTTCTTCTACAACTCTATCATCCCCTAAATTTTATTCATCTCCTATCACTTTCGCTGATATCGTCAAATCACCGGTAAAACCTAATCTTTCAGAAATCTCTTCTTCTACACCTCTATCTCTATCATCCCCTAAATTGCATTCATCTCCTATCACTTTCGCGGATATCGTCAAATCACCGGTAAAACCTAATCTTTCAGAAATCTCTTCTTCTACACCTCTATCATCTCCTAAATTGCATTCATCTCCTATCACTTTTGCTGATATCGTCAAATCACCGGTAAAACCTAATCTTTCAGAAATCTCTTCTTCTACACCTCTATCATCCCCTAAATTGCATTCATCTCCTATCACTTTTGCTGATATCGTCAAATCACCGGTAAAACCTAATCTTTCAGAAATCTCTTCTTCTACACCTCTATCATCCCCTAAATTCCATTCATCTCCAAATTTGGAACATAATACTTTCACTCATTCTTCCCAAAACTCTTCCACACCGCCATCACAAAATATGCATAGCAAAAACCTGCGGTCAGAGATTGATGAATCCATGTCTGGTTCAGAATTTATAAAATCTTGGATATCAGATACCCCAATTCAAAAATTTTTAAAATCTAAAAATTGTAAACCTACAGTCAGATTAAGTAACAAAAACCTTCAATTAATTTGTACAAATCAATTAGGAAAAAAAGGGAAAAAGCGCGTAAAAATTTTTAAGTGCTCTGAAAAGGGCATTGATGATATAGCATCATTATTGAAGATTAAAGAATTTGTATTTAGCAGTGCCGCACTAAATTGGATACAAGGTATTAAACCAACTTTGAAAAAATTGTCCGAATTACCCCATCTTTCCCAAGAAATTTTAAAATCTGATCCTAAGATGTGTTTCGTTAAGTCTAATTCAACCATTCGATTATATTTAGAACTTAAGAATGACAAAAAATTTCAAAAAACCTTTCCTGCAAAATCTTTTGACGACACAGACGCAATAGATTTAATAAACAATTTTCTAACAAAACCTGACGAATATTCCAACAGGCGATTAGCGCAACCGAATTTACCGAAATCTTCGAAGTGGATTCATCAATCTTCTGTATCGACTACAGAATTGAAAATATATATAGATTCGATCTCGTTCGATACTCGAGTCCGCTATCGTATAGACAAAAAAAGTAGTGACAAATATTTTCCCAAAGAAGCGATCCCTATTTCAACTATACATTCGACCCGATGGGGTAGTAGCCATCGACCCGATGAGTTTTACAAGCTTATAGATAACGGAAAAGTGTTACCCCCTAAACTATACATATCTTGCGCCTCGCAAACGTCGGAGTGTAAAACCCGTTGTGGTCAGCTATTATCTTCGGTTGATCGAAATATAAATGTAAAACAATGTAGTCACTGTTCATCATCTTTGATTTGTCAAATCTGTAGCAATTGTCAATCTATCAATTCTATCACATGGTATCATGACAAAACCTCTAACCAACCATTATGTAATGCTTGTCATCATCATTTTGTGATATACAAAAAACCTAGATTAAATTACGAATCAGTTAAAAATAGCAATGCCTTAAAATTCGATCCCCATTTCTTGTGTTTATGGCAAATGAAATTAGTATATTTGGGCGAAAACTCTTGGACTATATATTCTCTTCGAGAAAATGAGAAATATCACTCTATTAATGTCAAACAAGTAGTAAGAAGAGGTCTATCCTGGAGACTAAAAGATAGAGCTGATGATTTACGCTATAACCAAAATCTAACCTCCCAAGATATGATGGGTGAAGAATTTATAAAAAGACCAAATTTATCCGAACAAACTGATATGCCGCACTCCAGTGAGAGCCGAAAAACTCTCCATAAATTTCAAAACAGAATAAAGACGGCTGATCGCCATAAAATTGTACAATATATGGGGGGTGAAGAAAAATTAAATGATGAACCTGAAATTAATTCGGACTGGTATCGTGCAGAAAAAATTATGGAAAACTCTATTGAATCGATACTTCTTTATCAAAGAGCTGTTAATAGCCGCGACTACCATATTGTCAAATCAGATGAAATAAGTTTAAAAATTATCAGAAGCTGGGGGGCCGTTTTAGGTAAAGATGTGAAGCACGATCTTATAGCATGTAGATTTCCAACGGCAGTCTATACCGTTTGTGACTTTGAGAACATCGGGAAGGCATGTGTCTTCACTATAAGTAATAACGATTCAGCCGAAACAAACATTTTGCACGATCAAATAATTTTGAGTAATGTACCCTGCTCTTCAACATGTATTCATGAGAGGGTATTATATGTCTATAATGATTTTAATGGGTGGTTTTATTTGCGGCCTTGTGCAATAGAGGGAAATAATTATAATCCTCTTATGCAAAGCGACAAGGCCGACCAATTTAGAAATTCTGCTATCCATAATAACCTTGACTCAACATTATGTAACTTTCATGCCATTAAGGCTGTCTGTAAAAAGGTGACAACTACTCTCCCCAGTATAACTCTTTTTATCACTCCGATAATTTTGGGATTTAAATGTGTCATGCGATCTTGTTTTGGTCATATGAGGGAGGTCATGGTAAACAAATATATTGATTTTATCCAATCGGATATTCCTGATCAACTTATTGCTCCCAAGGAGAAGGAAGATTACATAAATTATCTTAAGGAAAATTGGTTTTCCTCGCGATTATGGTCGGAATCGTTTACCGCCGAGGTCATTTTTAAAGTACCAAAATCATTAAGGCGTAATTCACTTCTTTATACTGACAATATCACGGAACGAAAGTTTAAAGAGATTGTCAGTTGTGACCTACATTCAAATATAAATAAACAAGTGTCTAAACTTCTCCCAGTATTAGGCAATATTTTAAATCGCGAATCTGAACTCTGCCGTGATGTTTTAGATCAACCATTTAAGTCGGTCAGAAAATTTAGGGATAAGAATTATCCCTTGATTAAAAGAGGGCTTGAAATTCTAAAGTATTTATTACCTGTAGGATCAACGGACGATGGTTGGTTTATATTTACATACCCCAATAAAGGTGATACTGATAGTGTTCTAACACTTGAAACTGATAATGATTTCCCTGGTCCATTGATTGATCATGACTATTTTGAGAAACCTTCGACAATTCAAAATTCTATCAAAAAAATCCTTCATGATTTGATGTCTGATGGTGACGTTGAAAAATCGTCAAAACTTCTAATTACAAAATTGTCAGAACTCATCTCTGCAAAGTTTTTAGAAGCACTTAAAGAATTTTTGCCATTGGAATTGTCGGACGTAACTGAAAATGCTACATACATATGTAATATAAAATTATGTGTATGTAGCTGCATCAGCTTCATTTCAAGAGGGCAACCCCATTTTTGTAAACACCTTTTCGCTTGTTTAGCTCATCTCAACAAAACATTTGACCCTAACATAATCTTGACACGATATTTAGATACTAATCCCGAAATACCAGACTATCTTTTAAATTATGCCCCGAATATAATAGATCCTTTAGACTCTCCCACACCATTTGATGAAATAGAAAGGCTTAAAATGATGTCTCATAGGGCTACTGTTGATGATTTTAGAAAAATTGCAAAGGGCCGTCTTTTGGAAATCAAACATGATAAAAAAGTAAAAATAAAACGTTTCTTTGGCCCGGCTGCAAAATCCCAACCAAATAATTTAGGATCCCGGCGCGATTATAATCAGCTTTCTTCATTTGGTCCCACAATAACTTTGCCGGAAGAAGAAGAAGCTGATATGTATACTCCAGAGTGTAAATTCCCAGAGCGACGCTCGTCTATTTTTGGTGGGAGGAGGGTTAATAAATCAAGTTCTCGGGGGGTCCCATTTTCAACACTCGCCCTAGGCTCAGACGAAAAATTACGAAAATTGGTTTTTGATCAGCGCGAAAAGCTTAAAGAGGAGCCTGTCAATGATGATATTGGTGTCCCAGAAAGTGTTTTAGAAGAGGTCTGTCCGTCCCAAAAAATTAAAAAAGTGAAACCACCCCCCAAAATTAAAAGAAAATATCTTACAGAATTGATTGTCTGTGGTCTATGTGTAGACATTGGAACTCGACCTCCCTTCAGAGCTCGATCAGACAATAATTTACAGAGACATATTAGAAGTTCTCATGCTCCATACATATGCGGGTTGTGTGAAAATGGTACCGGGGGATCCATTCGGCATACAAAAAGGGAATATGAAATTCACTTTAAAACTAAACACAGAGAATCCAATTTGGGTAAATGTGCCATTGAACATACTGCTGGAAATAACACAGGAAGTGTACCGCGAAAGCGAAAAACCGCTTCTTTTGACTGTGGTGTGAACCCAAAACACAAAAAAAAAACTGGTTCCCCTACCGAAAATCCTTCAATCGAAAAAGAAGAAATCTCTCATGCTAATCATTCAATCGATTCTAGCCTTGTTCATCCGAACGAAAAAGCATTTGGATGTAAAAGTGTTTCAGAAAATGAGACGGCAATGAACAAGGAAACTTTAATGGCTAAACTCGAGGCTATTGTATTAGAAAAGGGAAAACCTGGGAAGTCAAATATTGCTGCCTCGATATTCCAACAATTGAAATCAGACTCTAATGAACTCTCAATTGAGGAATTATGGCACTCAATTAGAACAGAAAGTCATGGAAAAACAATATACTTTTGTCCACTATGTAAAACAACTTTTGCAGATGACGAAAAGTCTGTACAATGTGATGATTGCTATGAATGGTATCATTATACCTGTATAGGTGTAACAGAAGTTTTATCAACAGAGTGGTACTGTAAAAAGTGTAGTCCAAATCATGTTCAATACGTTAAAAGGTTTCAGAAAACAAAAAAGAGTTAAAGGGGCAATATGGTCGGGGAAATAAGTTTTGGCGGATAATCGCAATCGACGTTTTTACAGGCGTGATACCACTCATATCATTGCAATCATCACATTTAGTCAGTTATTTATAAATCTAAATCGATCATTAAACGTACGTCTAAAGATCAAGTGACAATCAAAATGGCGTCCCATGGTATCCCTTTAATGCTATTATTAAGCCTATTTCATCAAATGGTGTGATTTATAGTGTATTCATTCGCAAGCTGATAGTAATTCAAAACGGTCGAATGCTTTATCGGTATGGTCTGACGAACTCTAACATGTCTGTACTCTTCAGGTGAAATGTAAAATTAATTGACCGACCACGGTCTCGTTTTATAGTAAAAAGAAATCATGTGAATTTGTGGTATTTAAAAAATTTATGATGTTTTAGATTCTTTTGGATCTAATTTTCTAATTTACTCTCGGAATCCGACGTTCTAAATCGACCGTCAGATAAAAATTCCGACTGTTACTTAGCGTGCTAAATGGTATAATCTGTCCGAATGTTCTTTCTAAGGCAAATATATCAATTTTTGGTACAACTTATATAATTCAAAATATATTCAGAAAATTAGGTCGGTCAATTAATTTTACATTTCATCTGAAGAGTAATCAAACATGTTAGAGTGCGTCAGACAATACCGCATAAAGCATTTGACCATTTTTAATTACTATCAGCTTGCGAATGAATTATAAATTTGACATTACTCACCAGCGATTCAATCGTGCAAAATGTTTGTTTGTCTTTTTTACACCATCTCATAAATAACCATTATTTTTTTTACAAAAAGGTAACACGAAATGTATTTTTGTTTTATTTATTGACTACTCACTCACTCACTCACTCACTCACTCACTCACTCACTCACTCACTCACTCACTCACTCACTCACTCACTCACTCA
>JAUCNG010418799.1:0-10137 GCA_032353305.1 Cephalothrix spiralis
AACCTCAAAAATACGACCCATAATATAAGTATAATTATCAAACTTCTTTTTCCAAATTCTTAAAGTTACCCTGGGTCCTGCGGAAGGCGCGTCCACTCGCCATGTGTTGAAGCCCAGGGCCCCATACAGTTGTTACATGTATGTGAAAAGGCGTTGTATTGCCATTGATGAATAAAAACACCAGTGGTATTTTTTATTTTCTTATTAATACTTTTTACGACCTCCAGAACGACATGCTTCGTTTCACATACTTATCATGAAATCGTACCACTCATTCAATATCGCTTTCATATAGAAAAAAGAATAAAGCAATATTTCAATAATTATATTGATTATGTCCCACATATTCCATATATACTGTTTATTATAATAAACAGTGTGTATAAAGTCAACGAAGTGTAAAAACGAGTTTAAAATACAAAGGTTTAACCGAGTTAAAATAGGAAAAAATGCAATAGGATATAATTATTACTTTACTGTTTTGTTGTTGCTTTACACTGAAAGAGGTTAGGTCTTTTGAAGCTAAGTTTAATATACTATCTGTACTATTAAGTATCAATATAACAAGAATAGTTCCACGAGTAAACATAAACGGAAGGATTACGACATTGCCTTAAAATGGATATACAAATTTATTAACTTTTGGGATTACTTAAAATCAGTATGGATACAGGATTTGACATCCGTCTTGCTTTGTCAGGGGCATTACTTATGCTAAAAATTATGAAAGATTTTTTGTGCAAAATTGTTTTTTATGGATTTAAGGACATAACTAAATATCTCATTGATGTGAATATAACTGACGAAAATGGATTTACGCCATTGGTATTTGCTATATGCACCCATAATCTAGAGATGGTTAAGTTCCTTATCGCAAATAATGCAGATATAAATCAAATTCTGATTAAAAATGGCTTCACTACGACAGCACTAATTTTAGCAGTAGAAATGGGAGATATAGAGTGTACAAAATATCTTATTAAAAATAATGCGGATGTAAATCATGCTAAAAATGACGGTATGACGGCACTGTTCGCTGCGATTCACAATGTCCATTTAGACTGTTTGAAATACCTGATTAAAAACAATGCAGTTGTAAATCATGCTGACAATAATAGTTGGACAGCACTGTTCTTTGCAGCTCAAAATGGTCATTTAGACGGTTTAAAATACCTTATTGAAAACAATGCAGATGTAAATCATGCAAACAATGTTGGTTTAACAGCACTCTTCCTTTCGGCTCAGAATGGTCATTCAGACTGTTTGAAATACCTTATTGAAAACAATGCAGTTGTAAATCATGCTGACAATGATAGTCGGACAGCACTGTTCCTTGCGGCTCAAAATGGACATTTAGACTGTTTGAAATACCTTATCCGAAACAATGCAGATGTAAATCATGCAAACAATGTTGGTTTAACAGCACTCTTCCTTTCGGCTCAGAATGGTCATTCAGAATGTTTGAAATACCTTATCCGAAACAATGCAGATGTAAATCATGCTGGCAATAATAGTCGGACAGCACTGTTCCTTGCGGCTCAAAATGGACATTTAGTCTGTTTAAAATTCCTTATTGAATATAATGCAGTTGTTAATCATGTTGACCATGGTGGCGTGACAGCACTGTTCGCTGCGGCTCAAAATGGCCATTTGGACTGTTTGAAATATCTTTTTCAAAACAAAGGAATTGTTGGCCATACTTCTCATAATGGTAAGTCTGTGTTATATTCTTCAGCACAAAAGGGACATTTGGAATGTGTTAAATTCATTTTGAAGCAGTATACAATTAAAAACGAATTGTTAGTGTATCCAATGGATTTATTATTGATAACTGCAATAAATGGACATGTCAATGTTCTTATAACTATCATTAACGCTAAATACAATACAAACATGGAAGAAGAGGCCATCTGTTACTCAATTGACACCGATTTCGGCAATCGTCTTCTGATTCATATCGAAAACGTTAAAAAATGTTTTAAAATAATGAAAGACCTTAATAAAAGAATTAAAAACCTCGAAGTAGAAGCTTGTATAGACATAATTGAAATGCGAATAATTGACCTTGATCGTTTAGAAAAACAAAAGACCGAGCTTTCAAAACAGTTCAACATCGCAAATTTTACTGCAAATGAACAACGCGACATGATTAATGGCATTGTCATATATCAAGAAAATAGAGACATTATGGTTTCATTAGAAATTAAAGATCGCATATTGGGTAAAGGATCTTTTGGAGAAGTTAGATTAGGAATCACACATAACGAATATTACAAACAAGTTGCGGTTAAATGTATTGACTTTCAGAAAAATAAAAGCATTCTTCCTCTTCTTAATAAAGAAACCGATTGCCTAATAAAACTGCGTCATGAATTCGTAGTAAGTTTCTTTGGTCATATAATGAAATATGATTTTAAGCTAGGAAAGACAATGATATACATAGTTACTGAACTATGTCGCGAAGATCTTTACGACTTTTACGTAAAGGGTGGCTTTGCAAATAAAAGGAATCCAAGGCATGCTATCGATTTTGAAAATACTTTTCAGCAGTATGTCAATCATGTCATACAAATCCTCAGTGGAATGGAATATATTCATTCCCAAAAGTATATCCATAAAGACATCAAATTGCGAAACATTCTTCTCAGTTTTGATAATAAAGCCAAGATTTGTGACTTTGGCCTTGCTGATATTCTAAAAAGTGGGATTGACGAAACATATCACTTTAAAGGAACTAAATTTTACTCGGCACCTGAGGTCCTGAGGGTACCATGCAGATATTCATCAGCCTCTGACCAATTCTCCGTGGGTCTTATTTTGGTAGAGATGTACGTCGGTCAGTTGTACTACAAACTGGACCCATTTGATAAATATCCAAGAGGTGAAATTACTACAATGCTAAAGGGTGGTACAACGCCGGGGATAGGTGATCCAACACGGGAAATTGAAAAGGTAGTAGCATCGATCGTGAATGGATGCTTAGAGTATGACTATGAGAAACGTTTATCAGCTAAGAATGCTAAAAAGAAGTTTGAAGATATTCTGAAACAACTTCATTCCGAAAATCCAGACCTTAAATCTTTGCGAAAAAATGAATACGAAGTACCATCTGTGGGTGAGACTATCATGGATTTATTTAGTCAAACTCAGACCTCGAAGGACTATGTTCAACCAGCTAGTACCCTTTTTAAATGTGGCGCCACAACTAGCTCAATGAAGTAATGGGAAATGTATTGAAACAAAGGACTGAACTTTGGATGAAAAAACATGCTCGGATATTCAACAGTGCAATCAAAGATACGTGGGCTACGAATTGCTAAAAAAGCAAGACCCACTGACGCAGGCGTACAATCCGATTTTCGACAAGAGATATAGAGATGAAGTATTTTACTAAACTACTTGTCGAAAGGAGTCAGATATACGACGATCCTTTCATGTTTGAAGACTCTGCCTAGATGAAAGGACACTGTCATTCAAGTACATTAATTCCGCTAAAACATGAATAATCATACAGGACTCGCCACTGACTCGCTCTACAGGCGATTAAGATCGTGTAACTACTGCGGATGGTACAAAGTCAGTTACTTATCGCATAATTAACATAACTTACGGTGTTAGACTGTTAGCTATATTTGTGTGATTAAACTTCTGAACTTCGGTTATCTTCTCATAATCTTTGGATCGATACAGTTGGATGGGCTCGTATTGAACAAGCTCATCGACTGAACATTAATACTTGAATATTGCCAGAATTCTTAACCGGGGATTTAGCTAAAGTACTTTCTGTTATATATATTTATAATTGTACCTTAATGAATATTCAATCATGATCCCTGTTGATGATCCCTGTTGATCATAGTGACTATATGAATTAGCGCTAGTGTTATTATTCAAGCTTCTACTGAGGAAGCCTGCAAGGGCGAAAGCTACAGTTTAATTTTTGTTTCTCGTTATTTTGGTTGGCCGCTGCCTGCGTAAGGACTTTTCATATATACATTAATCGAACTTTAACCTCTGTTTATATATTGTTTTTATCTGACATATATACAAACATATACCCGCTTTTTCTTACTTATAAATAATCTTCTTCGTTATTCTAAATACTGATATCCCGATATGTATAATTATTAATTTTGTGTTTTTGTTCAATGAAACTACTACATGCACTTTAAAGCACCATGACTATTGAGAAATCAATTATTAGGCTTGTGGCACAATTATGAACATTTAGGCCATGCTCCTTTCATGTTTGAAGACTCTGCCTAGATGAAAGGACACTGGCATTCAAGTACATTAATTCCGCTAAAACATGAATAATCATACAGGACTCGCCACTGACTCGCTCTACAGGCGATTAAGATCGTGTAACTACTGCGGATGGTACAAAGTCAGTTACCTATCGGATAATTAACATAACTTCAATGTGTTCGACTGTTATAGCTATATGTGTGTGATTAAGGAACATTTTTAGGATTAAACTGTCTCAACTTCAATTATCTTCTTATAAGACAGTGGGGTGGGCACGTATTGAACAAGCTCATCGACTGAACATTAATACTGGAATATTTATTGCCAGAATTATTTACCGGGGATTTAGCTTAAGTAGCAACTGTTACATATATATTTGTGCCTTAACCGGGGGGGGGGTCTTAACGAATGAATATTTATAGTGACTATGAATTAGCGCTATTATTCAAACTACTGAACTTTATGTACACTTATTAATTTTGTGTTTCTGTTCAACCTCCTACTTTACAGCACCATGACTATTGAGAAATCAATTATTAGGCTTGGGGCACAATTATGAACATTTAGGCCATGTGTTGTTACATGGCAAATAAAGCCAAAAGCTTTTCTTAAAGATTGATGCTGTTTTTCAGTTAATCCGTTTGGCAGCTTACCGTCTTCGGCTACAACTGGACATTTAAAGCACATTATATCTCCCACTGTAAAAGCTGTACTTTTAGGGTTGATCGCATATCCAACTTGAATGTTGATGAAGTCAGTTAAATGTGGATAATTTTGGTCCCACACCTACAAAACGAATCAGTTATTATTAATGGAATAAAAGTCTTGTTACAATATTTAAAATTAGTTGTACGGTGTCTTTAACACGTTCACTGCCAGACTTAAATTATGGTTGCCTGTGCCAGGCCATACTCAGTCCCCTCACCCCTGATCATCAATTTTGCCGTTTGCGATTTGATTTTTCGGCTTTAAAAATCTACGTTACATTTATCCTATTATTGTGTTAGACTAAACTAAATAAAATTCGTCTGAAGAAGCATGACATGCGAGTTAACTCGTCATGGCAAGGAGCGCGCGGAGCACCAATATGCGAGTTAACTCGCATCTGGCAGTAGTGAACGTGTTTTAACTTCAATTTTTAGGAAATACAGGTTTTTAATGAATTAAATCGGATAATACAGGAAGTATTCGTTGATTGATATAGGATTTATAGCATAATTTGAAAATTTATAAGATTCAGGATCATTCATGGATGAATGATGGCTTTGATTTCTTATTTAATGTGTCGTTGACTTTGAATAAGTGCATAGCCTAGCCTCACAACATGCTAAAGCAGCCACCTCACTGAGAAGATTCATTTTTAAATAACGGTCAATGTACACAGTGTCAAAATAAAATGTATAACAGCCAGATAACGTCATATTGTGACTTAATTATAATTGACCATATCACTGCGAGTGATCACTCGAGAGAAAATGGTCGTCTCTTTCAAACAAAAGAAATTTTGCGCAAGTATGTCTAACAACTGAAATACATAAATTTCGCCAAAGGACCAAATTCCATAATAAATAATTCAGAATAAACATTGTTTTTTAATTTTTTTTACCGTAATTGCTTTTTAAATTGCTTAATTCACTATTCACATTTTTTTAAATTATATAACTGAAATGCACTGAAAGTATTCACAAATTAACATTAGAGTGATGGAATATAGCATTCTCTCGATTTAGAATGGGATTTAGGCTGGGGAAATATAACGCAACAGAAGAAGGTACTTGTTTTGCTCAGTTTTTGTTGCCAGTACAGTGGATTTTCATATCTTGACTGTATGAACCGATACGAACCAAATTTGTTTTTTTCGGAAGAGAAGACCATACTCTTTAATGAGGTATTTTTTCCAATGATTAAAATATTCATAATTGAGTCTCAATATGACGTCATCTGACCGTTATACATTTCATTGGGACAACCTACATAATTAGCGAAATAGAGATATGCGTTGACAACAGGAACGAAACAAACCTTAAGAACCGTCTGTCCAATTTCCGTAGCAATGCCGACTAAGGTTCCATTCTCCTTTCCTGATGAAACCTGCAGCAAATCAAATCTGGAATAGAAATGAAACATTAGCAGTTTAAACTAGATGACAATTATTTTAGCAAAGCTATAATAGAGTTAAACGATTTCCAAAGTAACGTAGGACTTGAAAAGCTTGAAGTCTCCGGTTCGATACAAAATACGATGATCAGTTGGTTTTATGTTTTGAATTTTATTAAAACAATAATAAATTGTAAATTTTAAAAATAAGTACAAATGCATGTTAAGTGTAAAAAACATACATGAATGCTCGTTTAAGTGTTTAGATGGGTTAAGTCATTCCGATATCCTACGGTATCTGAATATTATTCTATTCACCTACACTCCGGCACGATAAGAGCCAAATCGGACTGAATGGTCATTTTAAAACATTTGAGATATTTTTGGTTAAAACATTTGAGGATCCGGCTAGGATGGAACGTGCGATCTCTGATTAATAGATCGGCCAAGAAGCTAGCGCGTAACCCCACTCCGCCACGTTGCCTATACAATTTCAGAAGTTATCGATATATATATAACTATCGACTGAAAATTTACCTCTAGAGGAAAATCAATAGGTCGGATATTGAGACGTAAATTCGTTGACCAATCGCCGCGCCTCTAAAATCTCTGCTAAAAGTCAACAGAGCTTCAGTGAGGAATTCAACTTAGCATTTCGGAGTGTGGGGAATGCAAATGCAATAAAGTATTCAACACCGAAGTGGATCGGAATGGGGTTAAGTGTTTAACCAAAGTAAATAAAAAAGTAAATATTTCAGAATTCAAAACATCGTTATTTGGATGACTTACCTCATGAAAAACCTATATTAAACCCAAATTTTTAAGTGAAAAAGCGGAAATGTCATTTCTAAGATAAATATGTGTTAAAGATGAGATAGTACCAATGGATGAAACTTCAGTTTGTAGTACCCGCGGTTGAAGCTTCAGTTTTTAGTGAGGACACGCTTAATTGAGAATTAATTGAGAATGAGCAAAACTTTTGGTATTTCTGGATTTTTTGGGGTCATAAAACAGTGTTAGGTAAAAGTTCAATGTTCCATTACCTATCGAGTATATTCGCAAACACACAGCTTTCAAATTTGCGAATAACTTAGTCGGAAATTTGGCTAGGAACATGGTCGACCACAAGAAATCCAAAATACCCAAATTTTTGCTCTTAAAAGTCCTGTAAAATCTGTATCTCTATTTTTCTAATTTTGAAACTTCTAATTCGGCTAGAATGAGACATAGCCGTATTTAATTCTGAAACATTTCTGCGGAACACTTTAGCATACATGAGTTTAAAGGCATTTTACGAGAGTTAATAACTTCGTTTGCTCCTCATAATTAAAATGCTCTTTGATATTTCGAATGATTTTTTAAATTCAAGTTGGTCGGGAAGAAAACAGTTTATTATACAAACCTGCTAGGTCGGTATTTCAGTCTTGCATTTGTAGTATCAAACTTCTCTCCAACATCGTCATGATACGAAACTCTAAATTGGAGTGCAGATCCAAGGGGAGCATTTGACATACCATCCTCATTAATATGGATAATAGTATCAGCATTCAACATCATGTACGAAATTGATTTTACCTGAAAAAAGTTTAACGAGTTGGTATAATGCGTCGAATTTGCACAATGCATCGATTAGCTTTTAAAGTAGTTATAATAATTTTTGCCAGAGTCATGAGCGATCTCAAATTTGCAAATTTGTACACGGCATGCGAATTCAGTGCCCAAACTAAAAAAAAGCGGAATCACTATTTGCTTAATTTGAGATAGGGTAATAAAATTTGGATGTAAATAGGGGTTTTCGTCAAGAAATATGATTAGGCTATTGGAAATATGTGAAATGGCACTTCGGTATGATGTTGGTGCTGCCAATTAAAATCGAATTGAGCTACATTTTCTCAAGGTCATAGGGACCTGAAATTCGGTATTCAAACTTACTAAAGGTAAAGTAACAGTATGACAACAGCCGATCAGGATTCGCCAAACTTTGGTTTTTTGCGCCACCCTAATGTGCGGCACACGTTTTGACAGAGGGTAAAGTCCGGTTTAGCACACTATATCAACCCATGCCAGGGGTTCAACAGTGTTTAAATGCACACACAAAATAATTATACTTACGGATATCAAAATGACCGATGTTTGATTGACACCAAAATCTTCATGTGCAGTTATTTGCAGACTAGCTTGTCCACCATTAGGTCCTGTCTTTAGAAGCCCCATTGAATTAACAGATATTCCGGGGTTCTCTGATTGGTTAAGGATTTCATAACTCATTCTAGCTGGAGCATCTCTGAAAAACAGTTAAACCAAATTCATTAATCACGTAAAATAGTCATGTTTCTATTAGCGTAAAATACCCTTATTCACTCAAACCAATATTTACGTTTTGTCTCTTTTGGACAAAAATTCAAAATTGCTTGAAAAATGCGATATAACTCAAAATCTATAAGTTTAAGAGAAAACCGTGTTTAATGTAAATTTTTGTCTAAAAAATATAGGAAAAATAGGTTTTCATGAGATAAATTCTTAAAGGACGTATGCCATTTTGTCTAAAATTACAGGGTGTCTACAGAATTAATGCAATCATTTTCCCTCCGACATTTATAGGTGGTCCTATACAGTGTAAAACCCGTGAAGGTCTTCAACGAGTTCAATTGATATATTTCAAAATTAAATTAACGCTTAACTTACCGATTGGATCTAATTCTGTTCTCGGTGTTTGGCGTGATGAGTAGATTTCCAGAACAAGATATTGGATTTAACAATGTCAACTTATCAAATACCTAAAAGTAAAACAGTAATAACAATTTTAAATCAACAAAGCCATGTTACAGTATCCAGTACCTCAAGCCCATGTTTGCTCGTTGCTAGTGACCGATATGTTAAACTTTCATTTGACTGGGCTGGGATAGTTAATCCCCAGTAGTTAAGAAATACTGCAGGTGATACTACACGTATATCTGAGTACGATCTAATACTGCAGCATTTGAATCGATTGTTTATCATTGCCCCGATCAGTGGTGATATTAAAAAAACAGGTACGGGATACTGATTGAGAAACAGAACTTTTTACGATTTACATGAGCCGACTAAAGTTCGTCTTAGATCTGCTTAGATGGGTTTCAGAGAACGCGACAGCTAGGTGTAGTGAAACCGATTCTGTCCAAACAAGCCGACAGACAGTGACGTAACTCACGGTGTCCCTAAATGTATATTAGATCACAACTCTAATTTTTGGGAAATACTCTTTCCTGATATGGCTTTTTAAAAAAAGCTTATCTGGCTACTTTTTGAGAACTACGCATGCGCAGTCGAGTTAAAGTGTTGCGCATGCGCAAAACTAAAATCTCTGTACCTCAATTTGTTAATAAGGGGCATGTTCCTATCTGTTAAAGGCCGTATTGTTAACACCCGAAACGGCCGTGCTTGTTACATCTGAGGAAAACAATCCCAATCTATTATCATTAAGGTTTATTATTAATTTTATCTTTTCATACCTTAATTTTAAAAGTACCTCTAATTTCTTGTATTCTGTATCGTAACCAATGTTAAGTGTATTTTAATAGATGTCCGTAATGTATAACCTAAAAGTAGCCGTTTTCGAGATATATGTATAAGCAATACAAAAATGGATATTCAAATTGCTTATATCTCAAAAACGGCTAGTTTTAGGTTACACATTTGTATTACGGTCAGATAGAAACTTGCCCCCAAATATATAATTTATATTTCACTGAAGAAGTTAATAAAGACGAAAATTCTGATTTTTTTATATATTGTCTGTGTCCGTGGTTCTTG
>JAUCNG010418911.1:0-10132 GCA_032353305.1 Cephalothrix spiralis
AAAATAAAAATAGTTAGGTTAAGAGTATGATGTCTTGTGACATAAGAATATAAATGGTAAATACAAACTATATACATGTATACAGTAAAGTCTGAATCATAATACATGTAATGTCGTAAGCGAAATAAAAATAGGCATATATAATTTGAAATTAATACATATACTTTTTAAAAGATAAAAATCTAAATTAAAAAATAAACGCATCAACCTAATTTACAATACCCATCATTTATCTAATAATTACAGATGTAGGCCCCTATTCTTAATCGTTAATGTTAAAAAATAATTATCAGTAAAGAGTATGATAAGATCAAAAAAGGTAATGACAAATAAAGGAACCATGTATATTACTATATTCATTAAAGAAAAAATATAAGTAATTGATATAGATACACTCTCTCATGTTTATATATAAAACATTAAAATAATGTTTATAATATTATATAAAACATAATGTGTTGATTAATCGATAGATGTAAACACAATTTAAACAATTAAAACATGCATCATAAATATTATCCAATTGGTAATTTTTGAGATATGTATATTATTATAAAATTAAATTAAGAAATGAAATGCATACATAAATTTGAATCAGAAACGATATAACGCTTCTGTTTAAATATAATGAAGCAATAAAATGATGGGCTGGTTTAAGTATGGTATAAAATATAGTATTATCATAAATATGTAATTTTAAAAGGTTTAGACTTTGATGAACTATAAGAATAGACCTATGTTTTCAATAACATTGTTAACAAAACGTCGGTTTCCTAAGTCAGATAGGTGAACATTATCATAAAAATTTTCTCTATTAGAATTAATTATATTGTCATGTTTAATGATAAGTGTGTTATTTCTTTTGCAAAATATAGACGCAAATTTATTTATTTGCCGTCTTGTGCTTTCCATTCCATTGAAATCAGGGGATGTTCTATATGAATGCCGAAATAAAATGGTACTAAATATTAACATCGTTTTTGGAAAACTTTTTTTTATGAGTTTAAATAATCTTTCGAACTCTATTTTAATATCTTGTAATGAATACTTACCTATGTCATTGCCTCCTGCGTGAATTACCAAAATATCTGGACATGCTGAAATGCCGTTAAAAATAGATTTTATGTATGATTCTATTTGAAATAATTTTAAGCCTCCAGAACCATCCCATTGAACATTAAATTTATCATGTGTCAAAACATTTTGTTCAGAATATGGTGAAATATCTTTTGATTTTAATTTTTGTTCATAACACCCGGCATTTCTTATAATGGAGCTGCCAATTATTTTTACCAGTGGTTTAAGAATCTGAAAAATATTTATTCTAACTTTATTTTAAGTTATAGTTTTAAACCACTGAATATGAGTTTCAGAATTTTTTTCAATAAGCAAATATATTAAGAATAGAAATAATGTAACATATCTCAAAATTTACACAATTAGATCATATTAATTTAACAGCAGTATATACTTTTCATGTATGCACTATGGTTAATTTTTACGATTATAATAAAGAGGATCATTGTTCATGATAATAAGCTAAAACTTTGGGGCAGGGTTTAAAACCTACTGAATCGGTATGTAAATCAATTAGACACAATCCATCGATGGATGTTACTCGTGATAAAGCGACATAAGCCATTGCAGTTTGAAACATTTTTTTCCCTAAATATATAACTGCGTTTTTTAGAGTACAACCTTGTAATTTGTGGATTGTGGATGCATAGCATAAACGAAATGGGAACTGTTTTCGTGATATCAATTTAGTGGATTTACCGGCAAATTCAACTGTTATTGGTTCAATATGTACAGAATCTTCAAATTCCTTTTCGGAACATCTATACGATCTACCAACTGAATCTTTATGAAATTTTACGTAAACAGATGTATAACTTTGGGAAATGGTGTTATAATTTATCTATGATTTTTCCACGTGCGCCATTAACTAGGCCATCTGAAACGTCTATGTTCCGTAGTAAAATGATCTCACATCCTACTGCTATTTTCAGTTCAGTATGCAATCCAGCGCAGTCTCGTGTATTAATTGGTATATCTGTATTGGGGACTGAACTCATTTCAGATAAAGAATACCTATCCACCGCTCGCACTTTAACTTGATCTGTACAAAATTTATCTAGTGCCATGTTATTATATGTTTCGCACTGATCCAATGTAGGAAATATTCTTATTGCATTACGAAATGATGGGCTATTTGCTTTGTCAATAGATAGTTTAGATTGTAAAATTTGATAATCTTCTTTAGTTTGAGTACCATTTCTTATTCTGTTCAAAAGGTCTACAAAATGTCTATCATTGCCTTGCCTAACATTTTCAGTTAATGTATGGTTTTTGAATAGAGTCCATAGATTCAAAGGACAATCGTGGATATCTTCGAATATGTATTTAGCACACACTGGTCTTAACTGAAAAAAGTCACCGAAACATATAATAGATATATTTCCGAAGTATACGTCAGAGCTACTATTTTTAATCTCATTCAAACGATGATGAATGTGTAATAGCATCTGGGCCGATACCATGCTTATCTCATCAATTATGAGGTATCTGACATTTTTCCATAATTGACGCATATCGTTTACCTTTTCATTTGACAGTGGTTTGTATTCAAAAAAACCTTTATGTTGAACAGGTAAACTGAGAGCATGGTGCAAAGTTTGCCCGCCCACCCCATATGCTGCTACACCGGTTGGGGCTGCTACTACACTGGTTTGTAAACCTAAACTTGATTGTTGTATGAACTGAACAACGCTCCTAAGTAGATAGGATTTTCCACATCCTGCACCACCCGATACGAACATATGTAGGGGAGTATTATCATTTTTTGTGGTAGCTAGATTTCGGTGCTTTGCAATTATATCAAATATAGTACGTTGTTCGTTGTTCAATGTAAATGTTTCATTTTGTAAATCAGGAATACTAAAAGTCGATTCATTGTTTGTTTCATTGTTTCCAATAGGAAATGATGAAAAGTCATCAACTGGAGTATCCAAATCTAAATGATTTTCATCTGAGTTCGGTGCTACAATTTCTGATACATGCTCTTGAAAAATTGGATTATTTTCCAAGTAATTTATGAAATCATTTATCTGATCAATAATCTCCGAATTTGTTGCATGTATATGATTCTTTTGTTCATAAAATATTTCTAAGATGGATTTATTGTCAGGAAATAAAACACTTTCATTGAAAAAGGGAACATGTAGTAATAATAATTGATATAAGTAATCCTGTTCTTTTTCTGCTCTATTAATAAATGGATATTTTACACAAGCTTCCTTGGTTCGTTCAATGATAAATCCTTTATTGTCCAATAGTGCAATATCTCTTTTACCGTTCGATTTCTTCATATATGAATATTTGCTTGCGAAATTATACAGAGTTAGAGTGTTGAAATATGCTGTTTTAGGTCTAGCGCAGTAATAGTCGATTATATTATTCTCATAGTCATCATTGGATAAGCGATATTCGGCAGGTTTTAACATTCGGACTCTGTCCTCTGGTTTGCAAGCTGGAACAAATACAAATGATCTAGAGCTACCTCTCAATGGTAATGAGCATAATCTAAATGTTGCTTCTTGCACACTGACTTGACGATGACTTAATAGAATGTTTCCTACTTTCCTAAGTATGTTTTTATTTTGAGAGTTTTCAAGGGATTTCATACTTTCTTTTATTTTTTTATTTAAATCTCTGGATTCTGGTTTGCATAAATATGAAGTCACATATTGAGCTGCACCATATGCAGAACCTATCACTTGTATATCCATGTTCGCGTTCCATAATTTAAGAATGACAGGATTATAAGGATTTATCATGAGCTCATTTGCATTTCTTTTAAGGTTATAAAAGCGGGCAGTTTTTAAAGGATTAATGTTCGGTCTTATACAAGTAGATTCCGATATAGGTTTGGGAAAATCAAATCGGCAACTTTTATCATACTTTTTGCATGTAGACGTATGTTTATGAGATTGTAAAGATTTAACTTGACAATTTAATTGATAATTTTTGGCTGGATCCGGAATTTGAACAGATACGTATTTATCGATAAAGTGTGGCATTTGAGCTCTACCATCAATAGTGTTTAAATCAGGCGTGTCAGTAACCCAAAGAAGACAGTGGATATGAGGACTGCCACGTAACTGAAACTCGACACGCCAAAAATAATTGGTAACTACTCCTAGAGGACCATTTTTGGCCATTATAACACCGTTCATAAACTTTTGCCATCTATGATTAAAATGTCGTGCGGCAAATACTGAATTTTCATTTAACAATTTCTGTTTAATTTCAAATGTACTATGCTTTATTTCATCGAGAGTAAGATTTGTACGATTTAAACGAATCAGTCCTAACCAAAAATCATTCCAATGTAAATCATTTGCTGAGAGTGTCAAAAAAAAGAGGGGACACCATCTTTCTTTATCATTGATAGTAAGTCCGATTTAGCTGCTGACCAATATGAAATCGTTCCACGAACTGATTTCATGAACAACCATGATTTAGTATGATCACCCTGCTTTGATTTGCGCAATGCAATAGACAAAGAACTTTCCATTCTGTATTTCTCAACTAAGTTTAAAAGCCATAAAATATAATTAGTATCATTCCATCGAAAGTCATTACTCAATAACCTACATTGGGAGTATTCGAGTAGGGAACATTTGGCATTTGAACTATAAAATCCTGTACCATATGGATATAACCATGGAAAACAAAGGCCTTCGAGATTTAAAGTTTTAAAAATATTGATTGGGACAGACCTATTTTTCTTCCAATTGAAAATCTCAATTGGTTCATCTAAAGAATTAATAAAGTCCTGTACATTACAAAATCTATGTTGTATATTGGACGGTGCCAAAACAGTATCATTAAATTCAATATCTTCATCTAATGCTAATGACTGGTTAGAGGAGCTTAATAATTCATCTTCAGTTATTGATATGGTTTTATATAAAGGATTATTTAGCTTTAACCATTGTAAACAGTCGTATATTGCATCGTTATGTACAGGGAAATTAACTTTATTTCCAGTGCCATTATTTGAATTCAAAAGGAATATATTGCTGTCATTTACAGAACGCGGTAATGAAAACGCAACATCATGCATATCAGATATGTAATGGATAGCTTGTCCTTTTAGAGCATTTTGACCATATGGCAAGGTCAATACTGACATAAATGGATGTATTAGAGACACTAAACGTCTCTCCATGAAATTTAGTGAAACTAATTTTTCATGTAAATTTCCAGGATTTATGAATTTGAATGCATACGATGGAAATTTGTCCTTTTTTATTAAGTTGAAACATTTATGACATAAGAATTGAGAAAATCTATTAACTTCATTTTCTATTAAGACCCTTGTACTATTAGCATCATATATGCGAACTTGTGATTTGTACATTAATTTATTACATAATGTACATGGATATGAAGGGAAATCATCTAGAGCTTTTTCATATTTAGTATAACTTTCATCTGGTAGTTGCATAATTTCATCAATAAACTCTGGTTCAGTCATATGACAAGTATTTTTCTTTGCAAATTCATTTAATTTTTCATACTCATATTTAGTTATTAAATAATTTGGAAACATTGCTTTTATATCTTTAAAAGAAGAACGGTTGAGACACAATTGCTTTTTTATGTCATTTCGAATGTTATCAGTTAAATTATTGAGTTCAATTTTTTTACTCTGTTGTTTCATATAATCGAACTGTCCCTTTGATATCTCATGAGTACAAAATAGGTAAGATGCAGAACTATATGAAACATATTCGTGTTCTCTAATGTATTGAACGATTTCTAACCGCTTTAGTTTGTCTAACTTTTTCTTAACTTTATCGACTGAAGCAGAATTATTTACACTCGATTTATTATCGCAACCTTTTTGCCTTTTAACTTCCGATGTATGAACTGGAGTTTTGACAGCATTTTTTTTGTTAAGCTCTGTTGCATCAGACGATGTTAATTTTCTTTTACTGCCCTTTGCGTTAATTTTGTAACATAAAAATTTCGGGTTCGACATATTTGTTACAGGTACATCAAAATGTTGAATGTTGTCATCATTAATATGGACCCATTTATCTTCGTTTCTCAAATTAATAGTGTAATGACCTGCATTATCAACACCATGAAAATTGACTATCGCCTGTAGTTGATACTCCTTATCCTTTATTGTAATTACATCATTTACAACAAAGTCTGAATTGATAACGGATAACGAAAGATCGATCATGATTACATTAGGATTTGAAATGGGAATAGATTCCATTAGCATTAAATTAGCATTGCAATTTTGGCAATCTTTTTCTATGTTTTTGTTACATAAAAATGTTGTATTTAGGGCATTCTGTACATTTTGAAATCGGTCTACAGGTATTAATAAAGTTTTGTAATTCTCTACTAATGTTACGTTATGATTGCAAGTCAGGCACGTCATTACCTTTTGTATAGATAAGGTTGTATGTAAGGTCAATGAACGACCTTGTATATGATTATCACAAAAGTAGTCGAGAAAATAGTTCAAATATTCTACAAAATCGACTTGCCGACCATATGACATATTTGTAGTTTTAAAAGTTGATAACAGTTCTTTATGGAAAGCATTGGAATTGTGGCGAAATGAATTCTCGTTTTCAGTATTAATACAAATCTTTAATAATTGCAATAAATGGGAATTCGTTGGGAGCTGATTTACTGAATTTTTCAAACAAAATTTAATGAATTGCATAAAGACATTATGATAGCAATTATTACTTAAGTTACACAAGGTCAATATTTTATCATCCATAGTGCATACATAAAATATTCAATTTTAATTATAATAGAATTATTTTAATTCTAAATTTAAAATATTATAATTTGTGTATATTTTGTCGTTATACGGTTTTTTCACCTTTTGGACTGTAACATTTACAAAGACTGAAACTAATGAATCTTTAAATATTTTTTTTTCTTCTTCAGGTTTTTTAGCATACTGTTCTGCTGAAAGTATTGTTAAATTTTGGGCATTCTTGCCAAAAAGGCTAGTCCAAAAGGAATAATTTTCCTCTGTAAAGGATAAACCAATCCTGTATAGAGGCTTAGTATTGATAATTATATCATTGCATTTTTGGCAAAATAAATGCCCCCTTACAACAGTACTTTTTGTCAGACATTTGGAGCATCCGATGTATAACAGAGGTTGTGAAATTTCAGATATCATAACATCATTCAATTTAAATACCCCTTCTGGGGAGGATATTAAAGTTTCAATTGATATGATATTTGAGCACTGAGGTGGCTCAAGAATACCTTTAAGAGCATTTACCAAATCAGTGTCTGATTCAGTAATATTTTTTAAATTGCTTTGAGGAGTAGTACCTATGTATCTTTCCCCCATATATAGCTTTGCAACCCCATTACATATTTCAATAATTGAATGCACCGGGAAAATGTCAACAGAATTTTCCCAAATAGTTAATTTGGCGGAAATTGTGCTGTCGAAGACGAGCAAGTCCTGCTTCCGCAAATTTTTACCCCCCACTACACTGTTATCTAAGACTTTGGCAATTTTTACAATTAAATTTACATATTGGTTCGGTGGCAAAGAAAGAGCCTCTTTCACACTTATGATTTTGCACTCTACCTTGTCACTAGTCAGAGTAAAGATAGTTTCTTTTTGCGAAATTATTTCAAAATCCTGGCGGTTGAACTTCGGGTTTGGTTTTTGTGTTACAAATTTCTCTATGGTATAGACTTTCCCGACTTCATCCAACTTTTCAGCATCGGTACCAAAAGCTATCAGTCTTCTTTTACACTTGGAATCCTGAAAAAACAAATAAATAAAGTTATATTACAGCTTAATTAATGCTAATAAATTAGCTTCTACAAATATTGCCCTCATTGTATAGTACTAGTCTGCATAGCTATATGATGTATATATTAAATAATTTTTATTATGATCAAGGTAATATTTAATAACTCACTGCCTTAATAGTTACGGTTTGGGTAACATTCCGGCAGGCATATGAAACAAATATTATATTAAATAAATGTATTTCAAAAAGTTTCACTGACTGTGAATGAGTCGTGTGGGGTGCAACTGCCCACACCGGGATAAGAATTAAAATTTGATACGATATTGATTTCCAAAATAAATTTAGATACATTAGATACTGAAATTTCATTTTGTGAGGTGTTAAATTTTGTATATTTAAATAAGAAGACCCATGTCTTGGGAGTGTGTCAATATTTGCCCTATGGGAAAATTTATATCTAAGAGCATGCGCCGGTAATGCGATACGACTATCATGTGATCAATGTAGGCCTAAATGAGGTTTGCTACGGCCTTGCTTTAAAATGACCAAGTATATATTTGGTTGAAATTTAAATTTATTAATACACTTTTAACCCTATCTAGGGTATACAAAGCAAAGATTACATATTATTAATAATATTATTATGCAAGAAAACATCAATATTATTATGTAAGAAAAACATCCAGGATTCTAAGCCTCAAGGTTACTGGTTGAGATTACACCCTGTATAACATGTCAATTACTCAAAATATTTCATAATATTTAAATTAATATTATTAGTTAAAGCATAAATAAATTGATTAGTTAAAAATTCTTAGATGTATCAATCAGCTATATAGGTAGAGGTATACAGTCAAAATTTAGATAATGACAGATCTATATGTATAATTAGGACATCACCGGAGACGAATTTTTTCCTCACACACTTCTCTAAATATAAAACAAATATCGTTTCAATCTAAAACGTTTTTGATGAAATAACGATTCATACCAATGTTGAACCAAAGAGAACGGTAATACTCGGATTATAGAAATTGATATTGAGATATTCCCCATTCCTAAAAATCGGTATCATCCGTATTATAGTCTAATTGCAGTTTCTCTGTCACAATATACAACACAAAAGTTAATTACCTATTTTTTAATCATGGTAATTACTATGACATTAGTCTTCTTTTGATAGAAATCTTATTTCTTTAGTCTTAAATTGTAAGATATTCGATTATTTCAGCGCTTAGATACTGATTATGAAGGAAATGTATAAACCCTGAAATCTTACGAACTAATTTATTTACCTTTACGGTTCCTTGAAAAAGGCTTTTTCCGTTTTTATCTTTGTTCTTTATGGGAGTTCTGTGGATAACCTCAAGCTTGACCTTAGGACTGTTTACTACAGTACAATTAGCAGGTAAAGAATCCAAGTCTGAAAAAAAATTATGTATTGATTAAATTTATTTGATATATGTTAGAAGTACTTTTCCAATTCGATTAAAAATACACTGATAGGGTGCTTATACATTTTACAATATTGATTATTTGGAAATAAGTCTTCACTAACCACTAGAATTTAGTATCGAAATGAAATTTAGGACACGTAGGGCCCAAACACCGTTGAAAGGTAAAAGTCATTCACCCTGGAAACCCCTTGGGGGTTTTGATCATTGGCACATTAGAGATAATATAATACCATCCGGAAATTTTTTCAATCGGTGGAATTCGAGAAAATGACGTCATTCTGCTGCGCATGCGCAAATCGAAAAAATAATGATGTCATTTGACTAATAAGGGTCATATTCCTATCTGCTCGTAATATATTTATATGGCTTAATCCCAACCGTTTCTGAGATATTGCACCTAAAATTCAAAAAAAGTCATATTTGTGGCAGTTTTTGAGTACTAATGACACGCTTGAATAAAGCCAATTTAATATTGTTTTGTCTGGAAAAGTACTCCTGCACTTCCTTAACAAAAATATAGTTGTAGAAATCCAATGTGATCCTTGTTTCTTTAAGATTAATCTATTTTGAAATAACTTATTTTATATAGGCTATCCAGTATCCCTGTACTAAACTGTAATAGAATTAGTATTACAGCATAGGAAAAAAATGCGGTTTTCCGGGTATGTATTTAGGGCACTTTTTGTGGTTGAAATGTATTTTAATCGTTGCTGGTGGTAAATAAAGCACTAACCTAAACTTTAATTGTAGATTTATTTTCGTCGGATTAAAATAAACACCACATAAATGTATTACGAGCAGATAGGAATATGACCCTTATTAGTCAAATGGCATCATTATTTTTTCGATTTG
>JAUCNG010419022.1:0-10131 GCA_032353305.1 Cephalothrix spiralis
CTCGGCTCGATAACATTATAAATTATTGTTTGTGTAAGAAGGAGCGCGAAACAAAACAGCTTTTTTATTTACTTATTTAAATTTAATACCATTCAATCTAAACTGCGTTGGGTGCTTCAATACAAAGGTTCTTAAACCTCAAATTTTAAATTTTCTCCCCTCGCTTCGCTCGGCTCGATAACATCACATATTTTCTACGGTTAACGAAAATGCCCAAATTACGACTACGATTAAATATTTAGGCCCATTGAGCGCCAACCCCTATGATGAGCCTCGTATCTAAAAACCTTACATTTAATTTTCGCGCCGGAAAAATATCCAATGAATATCAAGATAAGAATATCCAATACAAGACGGGAACAGTCTGAGAAACAAAATGGCGCAGATCAAAAGTTACTTGTGCGCTGCAGTTTTAGCTTTCTATTTTCCGATACTTGCCGATAGTAGTATTAATAATAAAGTTTGGGTGAATTTCCCGAGTAAAGTAGATGAATATGGTGCTGAAAAGCCCGTAGACAAGTATTGCTTTGACGTTGTTTGTGGGCCTGGATATCGGCCATTGCCTTGCAGAGGGGGAACTTCAGAATCAGTGTGTATAAAATGCCTCCCAGGAACTTTTTCTCCTGTCAAACATAGAAGGGTTAAACGTCCATATTATGAGAACTTTTGTTATCGACAACCAAGCTGCAGAGGTACAAATGGTTGTTCTTGTACCATTATAGGGAATTTGTCAAGTTCGGTAAAAATAGATGAATATAGCTGTCAAGGCAAAAACTGTGAATTGAAACAAATTAGTGAAGGTGTATATGCCTGTGATGCTAAGTATCAGACTGACAAAATCATTAATGATGATAAGGATGAAATTGTTCACATGGTCGGTAAAGAAAATAAATCAGATACAATGGCTTTACTTTTAAATGAATTAATTTTTGAATTAAAAATTAAAAACTCAATGGAAAGTAAAGTCAATCAATCGTGTTCCTATGATTATATCAATTCAATATTGATTGGATTACTTGCACTGCTTATCATTATTTTCAAATTATTTGATCAACCAATCAACAGATGTATCACCAGATGTAAAAAAAGAGTTTTTCCTGATGACAATCAAGATGAAGTTAATTCTAACCAATCCACAGCTTTAGTTGAAATTGAATCAACCCATAATCTGAGGGCTCTACCCAAAGAATCACTTGATGAATTGTTCAGTAAATTCTCATCGATGGAAAATAAATTCTTGTCTTTGGAAAGTAAATTCTCATCATTGCAAAGTAAAGTTGAAGAATCTCATCTACCAGTAACTCTGACAATGTCAGGAGAAGATAATGAAACCGAAACGCTTGTTCCTGTTCCTCGGAGCAACAGTCATTTTGATTTGCTACAACATTCAAGCGACACATATCTATCATCAGACCATTCTTAGACATTTTAAGTTTAATTCAAGGTTGGTGTGCAGGTGGTATTTTGAGTGGCATTGTTTTGACTATCTAGGCATTTAATTAACGTGTTTTAAAATAACTTTTGTTGCTGATAAACATTTTGCGACACAAATTTTACTAACGCCCTGTGGCGGGTAACGTTCAGATAAGCCTAGAGTAAATCAAGATGGCTGGGAAATGGTTTCCCTTATGTTTCATTTTGCGACACAAATTTTACTAACGCCCTCTGGCGGGTAACGTTCAGATAAGCCTAGAGTAGATGGCTGGGAAATGGTTTCCCTTATGTTTCAGTAGTTAGTGTGTGTAGGCAGAGGCAATCATGTTTCCTGGTACCTGATATCAAAAGATGATAGATTGTAACAAATCTAGCTAATGGCATGATTTCTTTGTTAGACCATAATAGATTATTTAAAAACTTTTAAGCTTTAGCTTCTTCTTGAGTTTCTTGTATCTAATGTAATATATAAAAATATCATAACAATTTCTAACTATTTGGTTACATGTTTGTGCTCAGTGGTTTATGTATAACCTTCATTTTCATGTAAAACATGTACATGTACCTACAAAAACTAGAACATAATTATTTGTTTTTAAAGTTAGTTCATTTGGCATCTTAAATGTTTTTGCCAAAATTATTCTATAAGCTATATTCATCTTTCATTTAAATCTGTCTAATTACATTACACAAAGTGTAGGCTACTCCAAGTTTTGAATGCATTTTGAGATGTAAAATACATACTATACTGTCTCAAAATAATTTATACAATTTTTATACATTTTTAATGTTTTATAGGACTATGATAATAATTATGTACCAATTAAAATTTTTACATAAATGACTAAATGTATATATTTTTTTAAATGGTAGACATTCCTTATAATTTGCCAAAGCAACAAGTGATTCGATCAATTGACTATATCCACATTTTTCCATGTCACGACATTTTATTTGTGAATTATGTTGTCTACCTGATGTTTTCTTAGTAGAAAATAATTCAGTAGGGTGGTTTATCTTGAATTATACTATTAAAGGCTTATAAGGGACCTTATTATTATGAGAATTTTTAAAACTACAGTACTTAAAAATTTACTAGATCAAACGCTATTGTTAAATGGTTGTTGTATATTATATTTTTAATTAGTTATTGATTATCAAAAGCATAATAACCTGGTACTGTTAGATGATAATATCAATTTTGTTTTTAAATAATGAATATAGATAGTGGTGCTGATCTCGCATTTTAAAATCTGTGATTTTAAAATAATAAACCATTTATACATTTGATGTTACAAATACATGTATATATTATAATGGCTTTAAAAAAAGTTAATGTTGATATTTTTGAATAATTAAAACCATTCGTGCTTACCTGATTGTTCGACTGATTTGGTATGATGCAGACTGGATATATATTTTGTACTCGTTGTGTGTAGGCTGTACCAAAAGCTTGAGCTTGATGAATCCTTATTCTGTTTTCTTCTTCGGTTTCAAACTTTTTCCTCATGGTCGAGTTCCAGTGATTCTTAATAGCGTTGTCTGTTCTGAAAAAATCAAATGGTATAGCTATATTTTTACTGTGTTTTTCGAGACCATATATTCAGGTCCTGAAAATGTTTGTTATCCATTCAGAAATCCACTTTTTTGCAATTTTATGATTTAAGCATCGATTTGTTTTGCAAAAATGGAATTCAAGAATCGGAAATCTAACTAATTAGTCAAATTTAACCTGAACTAAGAATGTTTTGAAATTATTAGCAATTACATTTAGTATGATATAATAGCAAAGTGAAGAAAAACCACTGACACAAAGTTAATCCAAGACAAGTTTTTTCTATTCTATATGATGCAGCTGAATGATGACGTATCGTCATGAACATTTTTTTAGTAATTTAATTTAACTAATAAATTTTAGTTACCGGGTATACATGTACATGTACCAAGAAAAAAAATTTGCCAGCTCTATTTAGTATTTATATGTCTTAAACATAAATAATATTTAGGATTAACACAAAAATAGGCTAGATAGATTTGACTATGAAAGGCCTCATAGTCATTTTTGCTACCTCAATTTAAATATTTATACGAGATATTTGAGGAAAATGTTATTAGAGTTTCTTGCAATTTATGAGATTATATGATAATATGAGTGGATTTTCTAATAACTTTCGTTTGCCACAAACATAATATTTTTGCTTTTCAAGAAATAAATATAATCTATGCATATAATTCATTAAGGAATTCTAACCATAATAATTTTTGGCGCGCACCTTTGCAAAAATAAAGTAAAATGATAAAACCTTAAATGCCGAGCAAAGTGAGTCGAGAATATTTTTTAATACTTTTTCATTTTTTTAAACACCATAGAGAAATGATAGGATTTTATTAGATTTTAGGACAAGTGATCATATTTTAGGATATATCGTAAAATATATCCTAAAATTTTTATAAGAATATGAACATATAAAATTTGTCGTGGAAAGTCCAAAGGGTTACTAATCATTTGTGGATACCGCTGAATCCAACCATCTTCCTACACAAAATACCTTGGAATCGATTAAATACGACGCACAAATGCTTGCGAAAAATATTCAGGGCGTCTAGGTAGTTATAATATTAGTACATTTTTGTATGTGCATTTGTGTTCTTAGTGTGATGTTAATTGGATCGGTCCTATATCCGATACTGAAACGAATCTTAAAGTGATGGAGATTTTTTGAACTCCATATTTGCAATTGCAATAATTTCTCTGGGCAAATATCAAAGGCGAGAGAGAGAAAAAACACCATGAGCTGATTCAAAGTCCAATATTTCTTTTATTATGAAGAGCAATAACATGTCAAAACATTCCCTTTCAAAATAGTTTTCCCATTCATCAAAATTTGTGTTTTCAAAATGAGGACTTCGTAAGACCATTGAAAATTAGATAAGAGAAATATTATTGATATATGTGTCTTACTCTAAAAGTATGATGCAAAAATATATATTTCATTTTATTAAAACTATAGTTTTTGGAATATGTTAAATTATTATTACTTCATGTGTGATTTAATGTAGAAACTATGGCAACATACTTTTTATTTAGTGTGATGTCATCAAAATCTTATTTTCGAAAGCCATCATTTTTTCTTCTTCTTTCTAAAATATGTTGATGAATGTTTAGGCGATTTGATAAAGAATATTTTGATAGTTTTATGTTGCTGCTGTTGACATCATTGAAAATATTTGACTTCGAATCAGAACATGGTTTTTGTCTTCTCTCTCTTTTAGGAAGTTTAAAATAACCTACCTTCCTGGCAAATATTTAGCAATTTCTGCCCATCTATTTCCGAGCTTTTTGTGAAGCTGATAGATCAATCTGTCTTCTTCTTCAGTCCACGCTGTTTTCCTAATATCTGGGTTTAAATGGTTGTGCCACCTAAAAAAAGAAATATAAGTTTTAAGTATTATCTTCTAAGGATAAGCACTTCTTTATTGATTGGTTTGGCAGTCAAAAAATATGTTTTCAGGGAAAATAAATTATTTTAAAAGTTTAGTTTACAAAATTCTGATCCGGGCGCACCTACCCGAGATCTGGTATTGCGAGACGACACTTTTCCGCGGACCGGGAGGCAATACCAACCTTCGTATGTACTTAGGTCGTGTTTGATAAAAACCGGTGAATAGCAGTGGCCTTCAATATTTGTAAATATTAAATGATTATGGTGGCGACTTGAGTTGAGGCCTTACCCAAGAGTGGGCCAGACCTTCCAGAAGTCCCCCGGCTTTATTTGATATTCAAAATAAACTTAAGGGCCACTGATATTACGAAGGATCGTTAAGCGCAGAAAAAAAGGACGGTTCGCGGTGGCGAAGTTGGTAGAGCTCTGAGGGCTTGGATACCGGGATCGAGACCCGAGCTTGACATAACTTTCAAAAGTGAAGAGCCTTAACGTACACATGCCTCCTGAGTGGCTCTGTAAGGTTAAATACGTGGAGTGGGCACTGTTCCTCCATTCGGGGTAGACCGGACTCTAATCGGTAGATAGAAAAAAAATCAGGCATACGGGTAAATGCTCGAGCAAGCAGACCGACTGTGTCTGTTTCGAAAGTCCATCTGACACCATCATTTAAGTGATGAAGTACAAGATGGAATCTGAATTACATGTACATGCAGGGCTGGGCGCGGACTCGATATACGCTCGGATATCCGTGTGTCATGCAAACGTCCGGATATCCGTATGGCATGGTATGCATTGAGAGCTTAGGTTAGTGGGACCATTATTCCATAATCAAAGTCCTATTTTTTCTTCAGATATCTAACAATTTTGAGGGTTTACCAGAGAAAGGCATGTCTATATTCATAGAAAAAGAATATTAAACCGTATAAATGCACTTGGTTTTAACCGTACTGCAAATTAATATTTGCTTCCATTTACCCATTAAAATAAGCCATTGATGAATCGGTGGCTGATTGTAAAAGGCATCGCAACAAATGTGTCAACTGCTCATTTAAAAATACGCGCAGACTATAGTTATCTGTGAACATTATCGAAAGATAAACCCAATAAGTTACATATTTAGACCTTTATTTTCACTAAATTATTGGAAGAAAGTAGGTATTTTGTGTAATTTTTAACTCCCATATTATTTCTCGCTCGGACTCAAAGAGTCCGGGCGGACTTTAAAAATGCTCGGATAACTGAGTGCGGCTCGGTGGCAAGGTGGTAGAGAGTGGGACTCTGAATCCGGAGGTCCCGGGTTCGAGACCCGGCTCGACACTACTTTTCATCGGGAAGAACCATGGGCAAGTTCTTCATCGTACTGCCTCCTCGGTATAGAAAATAGATTAGAGCGCGGGATAGGTCTACAGGCCTAAGGGTAAATGCTCATAAAGCGGACCGTCTGTGTCTATTTGAGCCAGTCATCTGACGCCCTCCCAGTAAGTTTGAAGTTTTATCCGCACTTAGGTCGGATTCCGTACCCGTGCGGTATCTGCGCCCAGTCCTGTGTACATGTACTTCAAAAAAATGTTATACTAACCTCTCTCTGCACTGTTTTCCAGTTCTTCCTTTTAAATGTTTAGAAATCAACGTCCATCGTTTGGGTCCATATTGTTGAACAAGCAAGACGACTTTATCGTCCTCCTGAAATTGCAACAAAATTATTAGATTTGGTTTTTAGGGTTCAATAGATTACTTTTTTCATTCGGTTTTCAGGGTTAAATGACCGTTTTAATCAATATTTTTCCGTAATGTCTGCGGGGTTTGTCTTTTCAGGCTATATACAAGAACAGGGTACGACAATGGCAGAACCTAATTTTAAAATATAGCTCTCTTATTCAGGGAGTCCAGGTATGGGACAATAGATTTTATCATAGTAGGAATCAAGCAGAATCAAGGGCATATTAGTAATAAGGTTACTTTAATCTTTTTGAAGGATAGTCAAAATAATTGCTCCCCATCGATTTATTTCTCAGAATCACGCCGCGGCGGAAGACCTAAAGATCCGGAGCCGGATACGAAGCGTAGAAATCTGGAATTTTGTTTTTCAAACCACCGGTAGAAACTATAGGTTACGATTATCCGGTGTCATGTTTCAAAAGTGCTGCTCGCCCCAATATCTACAGGTTGTCAAGAAAATAGATATATGTATTTTAGCTCACCTCCTTGGTCCATGGACCTTTGACTAGTTCTGGATTTAGGACTTTATACCAACGATGTTGACACTGGCCTTCTGAACGATCTGGAAAATATTTGCTGACCCTTTTCCAATCGAGTCCACAGGCGTCGACGGCCTTCTTCAATACATCATCCTAAAAAGATGAAAAAGTCAATAAGTTAAAATAATCAATTAATTAAGGTATGCGTAGGGATTAGTCAAAATTTTCAAAAAAACTTTTTATTAAAGAAATATTAAATTAATCTTAACAAATAATAAATTAGATTTATAAGTCCAATTGCTCAGTAATTATAAGTCCAATTGCTCAGTGGTAATTAAATACCTCGAAAATAAATCTTATTTACATTTTACCTATAGTCAATTGCATCAAATTACAAGCTTTATACTTTTAAAGAGGCAAATATTCAATTACAGATCTACAGAAAGTTAAGCTTACAGGGATCTCTAGCAACTAATTACGTACTCAGTGCAAAAAGACTTTATTTTTCTTAAGTTCCTTATGTCATGTGTGTAAAGGAAAATTACAAAGGACTACTGTATACAATGGGTTCTTAAAGTTTTTCCTGTAAAGAACCTAGGTACAGCTAGTTGCCGAGAGGTTGTTTTGGGTCACTGAGAATTTTCCGAATGAAATGGATACACAATACACCAAGTTTATTGCAATAAGTTTTAAAACTGAGCTTAAATATCTTATGATCTAGGAGGCATGTAAATTGGGCTTAGGATCGTACACAAAAATGACAGCATAATACGTATCTTGAACAAGGGGCCCTCCATATTGCACGGAGGGAAGGGGTTTGACATTGAAAGCGTACATAAGGGGCAACCTTGCACGTACGTATGAATATCCCAAGTAAATTCGTACGCTTTTTATGGGAAAAGGCCAAAAGGGTCAGAAATCCCGAATTGCGTGCATTCGTACGTGCATGGATTGCTCTATTTTGAAATTTTACCCTGTCCAAATGCATTATTACCCTGTCAAACCCTTTACTTTTTAAGAATCTTCCGATCTTGGAAAGACATCTGCATTACTATAGAATTATAGATCAAAGTTATATATCAGAAATGCCCGGTAATTACTAATTTTTGTTAAACAATCAAATTTTATTATTTGTTTACAAACATTATAATTGATTAATTTATGAAAAAACACCTGCAGCCTGCACTGCACCAATTATGTTAAGAGGCATTACAGGTGTTTATGGTATCTTTACGGGTCAAAGAATTTGAAAACAATGTTTTTATCGTATCACACTCGACTATTAATTGCGTCTACAAGTAATCGAATTCTTTAATGTATGCGACCATATGGTGACTTAATATTTAGACCAGCACAAAAGGGTGAGGTCTTGTCAACTATTTACAATAATGGCGCGAAATTTGGACTGAAATTGAATTGTAATTCCATACTAAAATATCTCATCGTAATGTAATCTTATGCAAGCAGCTTGAATGGTTAATATAGTGAAGATCTTTGAAGCCCTCAAATTACATATTCACATTAGTCTAAATGCGAATTCTAAATATTTGAGTCTAAATGCGAATTCTAAATATTTGATTAACTGTTTTAATACCTCCTCTTTGTTCCATCTCCCTTTGTTGACGTATTTCCGCCTCAAACCAGAATAAATATCAGTTTCATCAGCATCATCCGTATCACTGTCATCATTCTGTAAATTTCTGTTAATGGCAATCTGAAGACGCCGCGTTCTGAAAAAAGAGTGAAAATGAATTCGATATTATTTTTAAAAATAAGACCAGAACACAAAACTGCTCATTCAATATCCATGTTTACGATTAATGTACATTTAGTTCTCGGGTGAGCAAGCTGCAGTTTTTAGGGATTGAAGCCCCCAACCCCTGGAAGCAGATAGGATCAATAATATACTGATTTTATGGAAGAAATTGCCAAAGTGATGACAAATGTCATTCCGATATCCTACGGTATCTGAATATTATTATATTCACCTACATGTGGGGAATGCAAATGCAATAAAGTATTCATCACCGAAGTGGATCGGAATGGACAAATGTCTCATATCCCTACTCTCTAGAACAAATAAAAGTTATTATTCTAAAATAAGACAAGATAAGATGGTCGAACTGATTACATTTAGCAGTGGGAAAAGAAGTATAAACACTTTACACTTATAAATAAAAAAGATTACACAATCTTAATTAATTCCTAATTATAGAGTGAATAACTTTTCATTACTTTTAATTTAGCTTATTTAGAATTATATAATTTCTTTGCACATTCTGAAAAATGCAATGACCCCCAGAGCGTGATGAAACCTTATAAAGAAGAAGGACGACACGACAGGTTGCAAATTAAACAAAAATACTGTAGGAGACATCTGGGTTTCAATAGTTTACAAAGTCATTATTCCATATACCTAGGTTACACAAAAGCACCTGATCACATATTTCGGTCTATTGCTATTGTATTGCTTAGCAACAGGCTATTGAAAGCTTTCCTGGGAGCCTGAGGATGACAAATGGAATTATTTAGACAGGCATTCAATTCAAGTTCAATCTGCCAAGGTGAACTGGTTTTTAACAATACTTAGTAGATTCCGCGCGAATTTGTGATAGATTTAAAATTCAACCTGTCTTCATGATTCAGCTAATAAAGATCAATAAAAAGATCTAATAGATCCCAAATCCTAATGTTAAGTCAAGTGTATTAAAGGAATCTTGGCCTTTTAAATTTGATGTATAGCACGACTACAAAATATTATACTTTTAATGAGCATCTATTGAACATTATTGGGAATCCTGATAACGAATTAATGTCGAATTTAACTAAGTCCCAGATGTCACAATAGTATGGATACCAGCCTCAAGATAAGTGTGCACCTGATCCTTGAAGAAGATATATATTTTGAAATTGAGATTAAAGAAAGGGAGGGTGAAATTGATTGTAAACAATAATATCTAGGATGATTCTCTGATGTACATGTACAGTGGTGTGCAAAATCTTTAGACCACTGAGTTTTTAGCCTATTATAAGTAAACGGAAGGGTTACGTTT
>JAUCNG010419133.1:0-10129 GCA_032353305.1 Cephalothrix spiralis
ACTGTCAGTTATTTGAGCAACTTGACTAAACATGGTGAGCGTGTAGTTGACACTAGCTGAAAGTAGAAAATATTATTGAATTTTATAGCAACAGAAGTTTTTAAAATAATATTTTTGACTGTTTTACTACTTCCGGAACGAATGCAGTTTTAAAATCGAATTACTTAATAGTAAATATTTAATGCTTTTATTTTCCGACCATTATTTGATTATATTTAAACTTTATAATCTAATTTAAGTCGTTTAACGCGCTCTCATTGGACATTGACATAAAATCGGTAGAGTACGCTCGCCGAAAAGAATAGCCTCATTTGCATGTTTGCTATGTCCCATCTACCTGTGCGATATAATTTTGGTCAACGCGTATCAAAGTAATCGATGGTAGACGAGGATAGGATCGCGTGAATATTTTGTCAACATGAAATGACTTGTGATGAAGTGAAAAGGTAAATAAACTATGAAACAGCCATGACCTTAATTTTGGTACCAGTTTGAACAAAATGGTTCAAAAAGTGATTCAATCGATAATATTGAATAGTAAAGTGTTTCGCCGCTAGATCGACCACACTTCATGTATGAATGGTGACGTTAATTTTACACATCATAGATGCAAGAATATTTTCCGATAAACCGTTTTTTTATTATTATTATTTTGTTATTGTTTTTAAAGTTAATTTTTATTTATCTATTTTTATTTTTTATTATGATTATTTGTTTGCTCCTTTTTTTTCTCTTTATATTTCTTTCATGCTTTTTCTTGTTTTTTTGTTTTTGTTTTTTGGATTGTTTATTTTAGTTTTTTAACTTATTATATTCCATTATTATTGCTATTTTGTTTATGTAAATTTATATATAGTTTGTATTTTTGAAAATAAAAAAACTATAAATTTAAAAAAAGTTTTTAGTGATATCGTGAATGTCTGTTACTATACAGGGTGACTACTGTTTTTGAACTTCTAAACATTGCCCCTGAAATCTCGGACCATTTCAAAACATTTCCCTTTTAAAACAAGTGACAAATAGTTTACCATCAAATTGTATTTCGCGAAATATATTTTGCATGAAAATATATTTGGTCGAAATATATTTTGCATGAAAATATATTTGGTCGTGAACTAATTGAGGGTCTAAGAGGTCTAAGAGGGGTTACGTTTCCCACTACCCGATAAAAAAAGGGTTTCCCGCTCCCGCTAAGCAAACATGTCTTTCCGCTAGACGCCAAAATATCGGAAATCGAGTAATAAAATACTTTATATGCTTTATCCTCTTTTCCCGCTACCCACTTCCGCTAAATCACTTTTCCCGCTACCGTTAACCATTTCAATTTTCCCGTTCACGTTAGCAATTTTTGGCCCTTAACGTACAGTATAATTGGTGAATCCTAGGGTCGTTGAAAACCGATCTTGCCCCAGCGCTACCGTGCGGACTAGAGGGTTAGAAGTTTTGATCCGTAAACTAATATGAAATTAATAGCTCTTGTTATTTTCATCTTGAATGTTCGTGTCGTATCAAAAAATAATGACTTTTCTACTCGTAATTCACATCAGAAATTGGCGTTCCGGGTGGCGTTATCATATCCTTTTTTTAAATGGATAATTCATTGTAAACATTAACATGGTGGTGTTCTTTTTTATATCAGACTTATGAAGTTATAAATAACTTCTTGGCAGATTTATAACTCTAGCTAATGAACATAATCCCGGGCATAAATCAGGTAGGTGAGGATTATAGGAAACAAAAATAACAAATTTCTAACATTCTTGTCAGATTTATAACTGATCTAGCGTCGTCTAGAAAGTCATTAACATCATTAAATGATCGGGGAGGCGAGCCTTGCGGCACTTATTCTCATTTATGCTATCAAGTAACTTACGATTTTAAGCTGATAATGGTTTCATCATGCATTATTTTAGGGGTCCAAAGTGAAATGACGAAATGCGAAATTTTAAAATCACATAATGAGGTATAACAAATAATTAAAAACATATTACAATTCGTTTTTACTATCATTGAATTCTGTTTTTGAAACACACGGTATAATTCTACGAAATAAAATGACAGTAAAAATGAATTGTAATATGTTTTTAATTATTTGTTTTACCAGAGAAATATATTTAATATGATTTTATTGCAATTTTAATGACCATTTCGCGTTTCGCATTTCGACATTTCGTTTTCGAATCATAGACCCATATTTTACGGATGCGCAAAACGAAAAATTTTACGTGATCATGCATAGTCATTAGTCAAAACTAACCTTTTTATAGCATGAAGAGTTCACTACTTCAATTGGTTTTTTCAACAAGGAATTTATTCCATCACAAACATGAACTGCACATACATGCTTCTAAAATGATGTATATAGCGGGTTAACTCTGTTCTTACCTAAATTCATCTATTGTCCTTATTGAATTCCACCGGACTTCATATCTGAAAGTATATGTATGCATAATTTTGTAATCTCTCTTTAATACGAAAGCATATATACGTTGCAGTGTTAGCTATCATCTGATTATTGCGTAATTAACGAAAACAAAAAGCATTTTATAGCAACATCAACACTAATTTACTATAATTTCCTATATTGATGAGGCTGGATGAGGTGAAAATAAGTATCATTGTTATTATTTCATGTCGCAATTAAAATACCCAATTTTCTTTTAGTAGAATTGCGTTCAAGCTGGTTTTACATAAAGTATTCATCTTCCAGATTCGAAAGGGTGTTTCAACAGGGCAACCTGCAAAGCGTGACGTTCCGGAAATCTTCATGTAATTTGAGAATTGTATTGATAAAATATTAATGTTGTGGCCAAGCATTGCAGCGGATTAACTTCCATATCAAATTTCAAAACTGGACTATGCCCAGTTTGTATTTTATTAATAAACTAGACAGATACGTTCTTATTTTTGTGATAATTCAAACTTGGATGTCGATGGTCCAGAACTTACCAGAGGCATCGAGAACTCTTAAAAACATCTTAGAAGACGAATGGCTCTTGACGTGAGGATTTAAGTAGATTATTGACATATTTCTAGATAAATTGCAGTTTACTGGTCTCATTCTTGAATGGAATTCTAAATCGCAACGCATCAAAGAGCCTCGACAATTAGCATTGTATATAAAAGCATATAGACGATTCGAACTTAGTAAAGAACCGTTCTTTCGGAAAGTTTAAATGTGCTATCTGTGACAGTGTTGGTTCCGGCACGACCCTAAACTTATTGCTTGTACGGAAAATTCCTTGTGGAACGAACTTTATCCAATCGAAATACGCCGTTTCGTGTTTACACGTGCCCAGTGCAGCGCACAGTGTGCTGGATGGCCAAACATGAACAAAGTTTCCTTTTCTCAAAAACTTAACATAAAAATACAGGGTTGTGTAGTAGTGTAGTACAGTTAATCCTCTCTAACGCCCAAACGGAGAGGGGCCAACTTATGGAGGCTCCCAAATGGGGGAGAGTTTACTGTAACGATCCCTTTTTTGTTCAGCTTTGTTTCTAAAATGTTCATTTGTATTCAATTAAGGTTTTTTTAAATCAATATTATACTAATCTTTTCATTTCCATCAATATTTGAAAAGTATGGCTTTGATAAACCTTATATAATCATCATGAATAACAATACTGTAATATCATTTTCCGGAACGTCACGCAAGCAATACTAGTCGATTATGTTTCTTGTGCAAACTTTTGGATTTTGAAAGCATATAAGTTTGTTGATAATATAATCCTCATATTCTTCTTCCAATTTTCTCGATTTCTGCCTAGTTGTGACGTAGAACGATATTCTGATTGTGACAAATCGTGCAATGTGATGTTAACACATGTGGAACGGAGTATCGGTTTACAGCATAAAATTGTTTTCAATTAACGGTTGCGCCAAAAATGACAGCCCATTCCAGCCCATTCTGGACATTATACATACGAATTAGACGCATAATTTGATTATCTGCCTCTTGCAGTCCGTTTTCTCCTATAAAATCGTTAGCTCTATGTCATTCCATTAGTAACGCCATATATTGGACCACGAAGAAAATGTATTTTCTCTAGAGTTGATAGGAATATTAATCATCCCCAGCCCAATATAAGCCAGAACGTTATTATGATAAATGAAGGCCCCCTTTTCTATGGAAAATGCAAGAAAATCAATGTGTCTCTACTGTATGGGTATACGGGAACAATGGGTAAAATAGAAAAAAGTGCGGGAACGTGGGAACATAGCATACGTTTCTGGAACATGGGAAAAAACGGTACTTTATATTTTACATAATTCCGCGGGTTCATTCGAAAAGCGAAATGACGAAATGCGAAATGGTCATATTCCCCAAAAATCATATTAAATTTATTTCTCTGGCATAACAAATTACATGTATAATCTATTTTTACTATCATTGCATGCAAAAACGCAAAGAAAAAATCAACTTCGCAAATTTTTATTTCGTAGAATTCCGTGTATTTTTGAAACAGATTTCATACGGAATATAAATTTGAAATAATTGTTTTTTTCTTAAGAGTTTTTACATGCAATGCCAGAAGAAATGGATTAAACTTTTTTAAATGAATTAAAAGTTATATTTTCCGAAAATATTTTTCCTAGTGATAAATACTAAATTGTAAATATGTACTTAACTGATCAAAGTATTGTAGTTCATGGTCTAATGATGCTTCCATATAAGTTTCATTAAGCCTAGGAGGAGATAGATTCGACGCTTAGGTCCAAAAATGCCAACAAATTAGGATTTTGGCCACTAGCGGCGTAAATATTAAATTTTTTATGAGCTATTCATTAGTGAAAAACGCGACTCTCTACGACGACTTTGAATTTTTGACCTTCTTGACCTTGGCATTCAAACTCTCCTATAAACTATAGAGAGGAAAAATTCCCATTTAACCTTATGTTTATTTTCGATAAGCTATCGTTTGAAAAAAATCGCGACACTCTGCGATCATTTTTAACTTTCACCATTGATCTATTTTGACCTTGAATGATCTCTAGCGTCGAAAGTATTGACTTTTAGAGAAACTGCTTTAACCCTGCGGATCTCGCAACGGTTCAATTTCTTGCGAGATCCGCAGGGTTAAAGCAGTTTCTCTTAAGTTAATATTTTCGACGCTAGAGATCATTCAAGGTCAAAATAGATCAATTTAGTATTATGGTGAAAGTTAAAAATGATCGCGGAGTGTCGCGATTTTTTCTCTCTTATTCTCTTAAATCAACATTCTGAAGTCCCTAGATATTTTTTCATTCACAATGTCGTCAATCCAAGGATTTACTTTTAGGATTTTTTTAGGCAATTACTTATTTACTCAACAAAAACATGTCACAATAATCCCAGATCATTCCCACATCGAGCTATAGTGAAGAGCTATTTATTATTTTTTGCTTTTTACATATCCATGCTAACATGACATCAAATCAATAGGTTTTAAGACTTCGTCTCTGCATTATGGCCATTGGTTCTACTTGAAACTGGACTATATATAAGAGCATCATATACCACAGTATAATACCCTGATAAATGCGCGCCCGACTGTCCGTGCTAAATATGTATTGCGGATTTGAATTTAGCACGTCCCAGCCGAAGTAAGTATGAAAGTGCTATAGTGCGAGATAATCTCGCATTTATTAGGGTACAGTATAGCAGCTTTGCCGAACAATCAAAGTAATTAAATGTTTATGGAACTTTTGGCGAACAATTTTCAGACCCCAGTTTTCGCCCCCTCCCCCGCAAAAATCTCGGAAGTGCGGGCCTAAACCTCATCAACCTTTAAAGTTTTTGGAAAGCTTGTGGAAATTCTATGTTCAAGTTTATATTTTCGAAAGAGTCGGGCCCGCTTTGGGGCCTCAGGGGCCAATACAATTTTTCGAAGAAAAAAATCTATATTTTCCCTGTGCCCTTAAAATTTATCAAACCCAATCGAAAATGGTATCTTATTATTGTATTGGACCATGCGTATCAGAAAATATCGAGTTCGACTCTTTTTTTAACTTTATATTTTTTTTTGAAAAAACTGCAAATTTGGTTCCTGAGGCCCCAAAGTGAGCTTAGAATTTTCACAAGCTTTCAAAAATATGGGTTAATATGGTTTAGGTCCGAACTTCCGAGATTTTCGCGGCGGGGGGGTGCAAAAACTGGGGTCTGACGGTTGTACGCCAAAAGTTCCATAAACCTGTGTAGTTTTGTTTGACGAGGAATAATATGCAAATATGGTTTTCTGCTCTACATGGTGATTACTAAGTTATATCCATGAATTTCCCTTGCATTCTCTGACCATTTTCCAAAATTACCCCCGACTTTATTTTCGTATAGCTATTCGCTAAATACAACCTTGGAATACGCAAAGATATTGTCAGGTTTTAAGCCATTTTTATATTAATAACGTTGTCCTAGACCATATTGCACAAGCCATAAAGCAATATATTTCGAGCAGCGTACACTTTTTATCTCTGTCCTAAAAAAACCGAATCGATTCCATTAGGAATTCACGCAGTAATCCATTAGACGGTGTTATGACATATTTCCGATTTAACTAGTGAATTTTTAATTAAATCGATTCGGTTTTTTAGGGGATAGATAAAATATGTGCGCTGCTGGGAATATATTGTTTTAGGCGCAAAGTTCTTCTGCCCACGGTAACTCCTGTTTTCATCGAGCGGAGAAAAGTAATTTTTGAATAAATCGAAGTATAAATGTATAATACAGTCAAAATATCACATCTTGGGCACCTCAATATAAATTTGTGCACCTTTTTGAAAAGTCCCAAATTTTATTCATGCATATTATTGGGTATTTCTCTAAGTTGGGCAACATTGGTGGTCCCGACCTTGCTTTACTGTACTTATATATATAGTAAATACATCATTGGTCGAGAGCTAATAAAAAAATAGTTACGGCCGGAGATTTCTTTATATGGCACGAGTCGCAGAAGAGGGACGTATTAAAAATGACGAGTGCCAGTAACTTGTTATGGCTCGAGCCCCATGACGTATTGCTTACTTTGCACGAATGACCAACAGATGAATGAGTCAATAAAGATCATAAAAGTTACCCACCATTTTTTCACATAATATGACACCTCATCCATAGTTCCAGTTTGTATAGCCCTACAAAGAAAAAGAAAACATTAAATGAGCAAGTAATTAATTAATCAGAGTAAAGGGGATGACGAAAGTACTTCCCATAAAAGTTTTTGTTTTACGGGGTACGAAAAATATATCTCGTTAACTATGCGTTTTCGGCCCTAAAATGCAACAACCGTGATCAAATTCCCCATCATTACCATGATTAACAGAGAGTTATACAGTGTGTTCCAAAATGTATAACAGCCAGATGACGTCATACTGAGACTCAATTATGAAGATTTTAACAATTACAAAAATAGCCATTAAAGAGGATTTAGCCATTAAAGAGGATTTAACTCTCTCATATAAAACAAGATTTGGTGCGGATAACTAAGGGATCTACGATGATTCTATCGAAAAACCTCTGGTTTCATTTCCTAGTTTCCAACACACTAAAATTTCACTAGGCCAAAATTCCACTAAGCCGAAACCCGCTAATATGAACCCCTGTCTAAGAATTGATTGAATGGAATCGTCCCGTTTTATGACCACGGTTAACATGACCATAAGTAACCAACTAAAATAAACAACTCAAATTGATTCACAAATATACAAATAAATTTCAAAAAAATATCTTCAAAGACAATTAATTGGTGATGAGATAATCTTCTATTGTTTTGAATGATTCGTGATCATTGAGTGATTTCTACATCAATGCGTATTGAAAAAAAGGAAAACAATAATTGTTCAATTGACAGTGATTTACCGGTTTCCCTCCAATTAATTTCAAATCAAAGCTCTTGTTATTAACCGCGTATCGCTTCGATAAATGTTAAATATAAATTAACAATCTATATTTCGATAATGCCTGACAAGTAATTCATAATTATTCGGTAAGTTAATTATTAATGGATATTGGTTAGGGGTGCATATTTTGATTTTCGATTTGCGGTTTTCGGTTTATTGGAATTTCGGCTTAGTGGGTATAAACCTACAGTTTTATGTTCAATTCGTTATTAAGTCACAATATGAAAAAATGTTAAATCATTGACTTTGTATGAAATTTTAATTAAAATCTGCGGTTTAACAGAATTTTAAGAAAAATTGATATTAGACCAAGTACTTAAAAGTCAAAGATTCAACAGGGTGTTGACAATATGACGTTATCTAACCGAACTTATACATTTTATTGGGACAAACTGTATATTCAGGAAAATGAGTTCACGGTAGGGTGAAAGTGTTATCAACTCTATACGTCCTTCCATAAATTTTATGGCAGATCAACTTTTATGGCACAAGACCCCATTCGGGTAACTAATGTGGTACAAATGAAGTAGAGAAATTATTTTCTGAGAAATCGATGAATATTCCTCTCAGTGAGTTAGCACTATGAAAGTACAGTCCCTATTATACTGTATAAGGAGAAATATAAAGAAGGTAACAAGCACTGGGGAAATGCCCAAGAGAGCCAAACACTTTTAAAATACTAATTACAATAATTGATAAATCGGTGTCAATCGGATAAACATGTATAAATATTTATGTAAAATATAGTTAGTTTAGGCTAATAAAGCAGATATTAAACCCTTTATCGTGATAGAATGCTAATAAAATCTTGTGAAAAGTGCATCTTAAACACTGTGCCCCTTAAGGACTATTAGGTCGAAAAAATTAGGCCCACGTCCAAACTTTGGGGGATGAAAGGTACATTATCTAGGGTCATTAGAACTGCTTTCAACGAGTTACTTTTTCGTTTTCGAGAAATGCGCATGTGTGGTCACTAGTCAAATTTGGTAATTTTGGCTCTCAATAACTCGATAACGACTGGTTTTAGACCATTATAAGTGTATTGTTGATAGATAGAAAAATACCACGTATTAACCGGAATTCGCTATTATTTTTTCGATCTGCGCATGCGGAACCCCAAAACTCGACCGCGCATGCGCATTTCTCGAAAACTTAATAAGGAAAGTAACTCGTTGAAAGCAGTGTTCTAAGGACCCAAGATATGTATCATTTTCCAACAAAGTTTGGACGTGGGCCTAATTTTTTTCGACCTAATCATCTATATGTTTACATACCAATGAAAAATAAATCCGTTGTATTGTGTCAATAACAATGCCTAGGATAAAGGGCAGATGTTGAACCTGCCTAATACACAAACTTATCCCTACTGGTTAAATGTGACTTGAGTGAGCCAGTTTTTGAGACCTATCTAAGGCGTTTGATAGAGTTCAGCACAAAACACCACATGAACGATATATGTATAACTTTGCTATACAATCGGATAATAAAGTGTTAAAACAGCAGTTTCCCATATCTGCTCTTGTGCTACCAGAATCTTCTTTTATACACACACATTCTGTCATTTATAATTTTTGCCTTCACAAGCCTGAACATATTTAATAGAAAATCTGCAGAGAATGACAACGAGTTTACCTCAAACTCCCCGGAGGCTACGTGTCGGAGCTAATCAAGTTAAGTTAAGCATGTGTAGTCTTACACTGAATTTGTGAAATATTGAAATGCTGTCAAAAACTCATAATGGCTGAACAGAAAAGTCCAATAAATGAATGCGAACGTTTTACATAAAATACGATACAATCGACTACAAAAGGCTATATATTCATCATGTCCCAAAGGGCATTTTCGATTTATCATAATCTATACGTACACTTGGTTTTCTTGTTGCTGCTGAGCCAGAATTAATTTCATTCAGAAAAATATTCCCTGCATGGGATCCGAACCAGTGACCCTGGGATCGCATAGGACGATCGCTTTAACCAATCGGCCATCGCAGCTGTTGAGTCGATGTAAATAATTGACTCACCTGAAGCTTTAAACTCGGAACAGCGCGACGACAAAAACCGTCGTCCCCTAAAAGACTTCTGTGCTCTTTTCCTAATGACAATAGACCTTAAAATTCCAAAGAACGATTCTTAGCGCAGCATAGGAGTTCCCTAAGAAAAGCGGGGTCATTTAATTTAGTAGGCAAAGCTCAAACTTAAAGTGCTATGCGTAGGAGGATGGACTATATTATATATTGGAATTGATCACAGAACCTAT
>JAUCNG010419466.1:0-10127 GCA_032353305.1 Cephalothrix spiralis
AAACTAAGTGATGACTGTGATAAACTCAAAGCAAGAATCGGACATTCTATGCTTTTTCATCCAGTAAGTATATTTTCTTAATGGTTTTACACAGCTCTCTGACTGGACAATTGAATCATAAGACTTATTATTATCCATTCTGATGAAATACTGTACTTGCTATTGGATGGGTCACGTGATTTGCAATAACTGGTTATATTTGAACGTTGTTGACGAATTTTAGACAACTGCGCAGTTTCGCGCGCATCTCTGTACAATAACTGGTCACTTTCATCGTCATATTTGATTCCAAAATGGAGTCCAAAATTGACAAAATTATAGATTAGAAAATTAATTTTGCTGCAGAAAGTAGCCACCTGAGGACTGAGGGTATTACACGATTAAGGAACATTGGACTATATAGTCAAATGTTCCTTAATCGTGTAACATTCTTAGGTGGTCCTCAGGTGGCTACTTTCTGCAGCTCCTATGAATTATATTATGTCATGGGAGTCAACAATTTTCATATTGACTGAGTTATTCCTTAATATCTAATAATATAAATATTACGATTACTGTCATAATGTCCTCGTTTTTCATTAATATCTGTATAATATGAGACCGGAGAATAGCGCAAATTGATTGACGTGACGCGAGCTTCCCATAAAAATAAATTTTCTCAACAATCGGCTAATAAAAATGACCGCGATGGGGATCGAACCCACAATCTTCTGATTCGAAGTCAGACGCCTTATCCATTGGGCCACGCGGCCGATATGTAATGATAAGCATATTTTCTAAATAACCGTACAAAATGATCTGCACCATGTTGGAACCCTATACATGCATTTGTATCACATCAAAACCCAGCTGTTCTTCTTTTTAATCTAATTAGTAAGCCTTTTAATTATCAATAATTATGTTTTAAATTAATAAAAAAACCTGTAACGTGATAAATACTGACAATCTATTTAAACAGTGCGTCAAAATTACAGGGTGACTACAGGGTCTGGGAAACCTGGAAAGTCTGGGAATAGAAAATTGGTGAGGGAAAGTCGGGGAACTCCAGGGAAAATTTTCTGAAATACCAAAAAATGTCGTGTCTTATACTTAAAAACTCGAATTTCTGCGCAGTTCAGATTTACAGACATTGGTTTGTAAGATTTATATAACAATTTGAGACTAGGTCTTGAATTGAATGGACATGGAAAGTCAGGGAAAATGATCCTGGTAAATCTGTAGACACCCTGAAATAAAATTTATAATGAAGTCAATGAATATTTTAATAATTGCGAAAGAACATGGTCTTCTCTCCCGAATAAAACAGATTTAGTGCAGATCGGTTCATAACTAAGGAGCTACGATTATTTTCCCAAAAACCTCTGGTTTCATTTTCCCCAGTCTAAATTTCATTATGAATCGCTCTAAAATTGTACTTGCGAATATTCTCAGGGAATTTCAATTCTTATGTGAATTGAATAAGCAGCTTAATAAATCAAAAGGATTTTATTTTCCAGGATCCGGGAAAGTCCGTTAATTTATCAAGTCGCACGAATATCTGAATATAAAAAAACATGTTGTAAACCGCTCTCTTATTCATTGCTTTTATGCACGTATTTAGGCCACCACACCTCACCACACTGAGGAAAATTAAACTTTTCATGGGGGAAATTGATGTAACTTGTTTTTGAACATATAAAATACACAAAATTTCTTTTATTTAAAAAAGAAGGCTACTATTTTCTTCACTATTTTCTTTTCAGTGGTCACACGCAGTGATATGGATAATTCATAATCAAACTGACTAATTTTCTTTCAGCATAAAAGACTTTTATATATTTTTGCTGGTCAAAGACAAAAAGAGTATTTAACGGATTTCCTATCATATAATGTAGATACAGATGAAGTTATTCATATAGCTGATGGAAATAAAAAAGATGGATCCAACTGTAAGTTCATATTTTAAATAGGTCCTTGAAAAATTTGCATATGCCTATTTTTTAGACTCCCTTACCCTCATATAGGCCTCAAAGTTCTCCTAAATATGACCATTCCTCCTAAAATCTCCTAAAATATGACCATTTCTCCTAAATCTCCTAAAATTCTATTTATTTCTCATAAGATTTGATGAAAATGGTGTAGAAAAAAGTAAAAAATGTCAAAAAAAATCTCGTCTTGCTTCGCTCGGCATAAGCATGGGTTCTAGGCCTCCTAAATTCCTAAAATTTGGAAAAGCCTCCTAAAATATCCTAAAATTTCTGAAAATCTCCTAAAAATTTTAAAAAGTTTTTCAAAAATGTCATTAGTCCTAAAATGCCTCAAATGGAATGAGAAATGATGAATTATGCAAGTAAAAACTAAAAATTATTTTATGGGTCGCTAGGACCCATGGGCATAAGTTTTAACTTATTATGGTTAGAGTCTCTTAATGAATTATATGCATTGATTTATTGTAGTATGCAAAAATATTTTGTTTGTAGCGAAGGAAAGTTATTAGAAAATCCACACATATTATCATAAAAAATCAAAATTTGTTTTAAAAATGCCTAAAATCTCATAAGATATTGCTAAAAAAATCTCCTAAAATCCTAAAAATGACTATGAGGTCTGCAAGTAATATAATTTCTCATTTTCGCATAATTTGTAAACTTTTTCCCAGCTCTCGGGGGAAACCCCTCCACCTTACGATGACTTCTAACATTACATAGACTAACATAGACTTTCTATTCTTAACCCAGTAAGGTCACATGTGTGATGGTTAGCCGTTTGTGTTTAGACCTTACAATTTGGAGTTTTGCGTCTCAGTATCGCTCGTAAGGGACTGACACTTCATTGGTTCCCGAAATTGGTGGGACCTGAAGTCGTATAAACTGCGAATCATTCATGTTTATACATTTATACATAAGTGTTCAAAGTTCAAAATTCAATGAAGAGTTTTTTCATATTTTTTAACTTGTTTTATTCTCTAGTGCCAGCAGCTGGATTTACTCAAAGAGCAACAATTGACCCTGAGTTGAATGAAATCCATGTTTTGTCCGTGAGTATAATCCTTTTATCCCGCTAACCTGCAAAATGGTGGCCTTTAGGAACGTATAATGTCAAATATGATCCCGATCCGATACTTATCCAACTCGTTGATATGGCACGACCTTTTTTGCCAAATATATATAGGTGGCTCTTTTTTAAACTTCGGAACATAAAATAAGGTCACCATCCAAAAAATCAAATCGCCAGGCTTTGACGGTTGTCTTGCCTTTGAGTTACATCCAGAGATTTCAAACCTTGGAATTTGTTAGAAACATTCTAGAGAGTATATAGATAACAACTCGTCCAGTTAGCAAAGTATTCTCTACGTTGATGAATAAAGGGTAAGAGGCGCGACCCGACTCTTGCCAAATCTCCTCTAAAGCCTGACGCCCCCTATGTAGTAGAAGGGCTAACTTATTAAGTTAAGAATTCTCGAACCGTTTATTTTAAAAAGCTTCACAAATATGGAACATGAAAATATTAATATTATTGTCACGAATTAAATTCAAAACAACAATTTCGGGATTTCCCTTTCACGGAAATCGTCGAAGATGCGCCGAACGCGTTCGGATTTTGGTCTCCGAAAACTTTTAAGCAACTGAATTGGGCAAGTGTTTTTTAAAGGAATGAAAAGAATAGAATAAGCTTTTTTTTTAAATAGCACAAAAAATGATTTATATTCCTTCTACTTATTCCTGCTTTAGCCTATCGCACACTATAGTGTATTCATTTCTAAGTTTATAGTAATTAAGAATAGCTGAGTGCTTTATCTGTATGGGCTAAAGCACTCAGCTATTCTTAAATACTATCAACTTAAAATACACTATAGACGCGTTTACGCCCGTACGCTTCAAATTCCATCGCACACTAGGAATATTTAAGTGGATTTTCATTGCATGCGTAAGAAATGCAACCGCACATTAGGAAATTTGAAGCGTATGTGCGTATATGCATCTAGTGTACGATTGGCTTCAGGTACATTATATGTTTCGTTGCTAAATGCTCCAAAGAATGTGTTAATGGTAATACGCATTTGCGATTTGCATGGGCAATTAGAGCATTCACTTGCATGATCATCCAAAATATTGCTATCTTTCTGCATTGAAGGTTTAGTTTTTCGTTACAGGGTTAAGAATCTTGTTCCAATAAATAGGGTCATGTTTTGTATTGTAAGCCTTGATTTTACTGTCCGAGATATTTGTGACCGGAAATATAGGTTTATACCTCAACACAGCTGACGGATAGGCGGGTTTAGTCACACTTGAGTGCCAAAAAGAACGATTAGCGGGGATTGGCCCCCTGATGTATGCTATTTCAGCACGCGCAATAAGAAAAAAGTTACCTTGTCATTTTCGAGAAATATGCATGCGCAGTCGGAGTTTTAGGGTTGCGCATGCGCAAATCTAAAAAATTACAACGGCCTCTAGAAGAATGGGGGCATGTTTCTATCTGTCTGTAATACAATTATATGACGTCAAATCAGCCGTTACAGAGTTATTGATAGGTGTGTCGACTGTGACGTCATTTTTTTATCATTAACTCGGTAACGGCTGATTTTACGTCATATAATTGTATTACAGACATATAGAAACATGCCCCTATTCTTTCGGAATCCGTTGTAATTTTTTCAATTTGCGCATGCGCAACCCTTAAACTCGACTGCGCATGCGCATTTCTCGAAAACGATAAGGTAACTTTTTTTCTTACTGCGCGTGCTTGATAAACATACAATATGTAGTTTCTTATCTCCAAACAATTTTCGACGTGAAAAATTCTTTCAAAAATAGAAGTTGATTTTCTAGTACTTCACAGCTTTGAATTAGTTTCTGAAGGGGTTTCCTGTGAATGACGTCACTCATTTATAATCCGAAATTAAGCCCAATTCAAGGCAAATCTAAATTAAGCCCAATTTCAAGGCAAATACCCAATACAAGGCAAAATATAAGACTGTTTTAAGTACAATATAATGGCAGACTGAAATTTTGATATTAAGATCGATTATTGTCTTCGTCGTTTCTCCGAAACTAACAACCAGATATGAATAAGTTGTATGATAAACAACTAACAATTTCTGAACTTATGCCCCAACCCCCGCCGACGTGAATTTCTGAAAAGTCTGTCCGCAAAATAAACTAATAAAATTGCGGAAACTCATTGCCGCTATTTTGCTGACTAAATATAAAAATATTCATATTCATTCATTCATTCATTGCATATTTTATTGTACAACAAAAGACACTTTATAAACATATTATTAATAACAAAAGGATTGGCACAAGTTATATAACTTAGCTCGCTTCTCCTTCATTCATATTCTATATCTCCGGTCACATTTTTCATGCTAGAATCTTTGTAGATCCTCAAAAGATATGATACATTTCATGCATATTATACTCGTAATATTGTTGATAATCGCTAGGTGATTGGATTGTTGAATTGATATGCTTACCTAGCTTCTATTTTTCTCAGAATTTGAAAAGTCAGAGGCTGTCTCTTGCTGCCTTCCAGGGTTTAAGCAAAGAAAAAGATAAAAGAGAAAATATGAAGAATTCATTTTGGGTATATGATATAACGAAAAACAAATGGTACGTAGCTTTTGCCTTTTAATTTTTAATTTTCACGCAATTTGTTAATTACTAATTTTTTATGTAAATAACCTCTAAGTATTTAACCGCACAATCTTGTTGTTCATAATCTTTAACTTTTAGAGAATCTAAACATTTTAATACCACATCATAGCTAAATTTATCATATAACTTTACCATAAAATTTAGCAACTTTACCGTTAGTTTGTTAACGATATTACTAAAGCCTACCTTGATGTACATGTTGTATAAAGGGTTAGATGCGCGATTCAACTCTTTTCCAATCTCCCGTAACTTTGTTGAAAAGTACATGTAAATCATTTGATCATAAAATTATGGTCATGTTTCTATTTGTCCATAATACAATGTATAACCTCAAACCAGCCGTTTTCTAAAATTAAGCCATTTATATACACTTTGTTTTGATCACTGAGGGGGTAACGCCTTGTTTTGTGCTCCGTGATTGGAGAAAATTGGCTTAATAGCACGTGAATTGCAGAAATCTTGACTTACGTGATCCGTGAAAAACCATTATCCCGTGCTTCATGAAAGCCTGTCTCCATTTTACTTAACGTGATTCGTGATTAAGGATGCTCGTTAATCGTGAACGTGAAAATTAGTTTAAAATAAAGATTTTATTATGATTTTAATATAAATGGTAAAATTTCGGCTTATGCCTTCGGAGAACACAAGGTCTATTTAGTTTAAAAGCTGAATCACAGCTGAAAAGTCAAAATATCGGGTGTTTAGAAGGTTGTATCCTAATAAATACATGAGATAATGATTTGAAATTTTGCATGTAAGTAGTAGCAGAATGATAGTCTTAATAGCATGCTAAAGTTTAATTATATGTCAATGGAATTGAATTTTAATTTTACTATCGTATAATACATTCCGTTGACTTAGGATGCTTAAATTTACACAACGGATAGAGAACATCAATGTTAACACCATACTAAAGTCAACAGCTTTTCTAATTACTAAACTACGGGTTTTGTAAATAAAAAGCAAAGATTCACGCTAAAAAATTTAAGGTCATTGATTTCTATGATATTCCGTTTTTTGACCCGAGTTGCGCAAATTAAAATAACTCAAAAACTAAAAATGATATAAAATTAAACTTTAGCACGTGATTCGTTACGTAAGCGACAAAACGGGTTTAACGAATCACGAAATAGAAACCCGAATACTTTAAGATGAACTGTCTGGAAAATATTAATCGCTAAAGCACAAATATATTATATTTCATTGCAGGTCTTGCATTTATAAAAACGATGGTAATCAATCAACACTAGTAAAGCAAAATTTAGAACCAGTACCGAGATTTGCTCATCAATTAGTTTATGACTCAGTGAGAAAAACGCATTACCTTTTTGGTGGTAATCCCGGAAAGGATAGTCTACCAAAAATGCGCCTAGACGACTTTTGGGCATTAAAGGTAATAGTATGTATTTTGAAGTATATAATGTATTTTATTTATTTATTTATTTATGTGTAATTTATTTCAGAATATCCGATTGATAATATAGTGCTAAGCACTTATCGCGTCATTCTCACCAGTCAGCGCCTCCCCCTGCATCTGCTGGCGAAGTATTAATACCATGGGAACGAGAATGTTATCGCGTGTCTCTCGACGGTGCTAGTCCAAATTTAAGTTCAGAATGATTTTTAAAAAATTAGAAAACATGGAGTGCACACAAATGGAGTTAAATGCATACAAAAAGTGTTACAAATGGAGTTAAAAAATAATAATACGAGATAATATTACAGTGTTGTTGAATTAAAACCGATCGTAGGATTCAATAGATTCTGTTTTTCTCTTCATATGAAATTTTCTAAATATGTCTAGAATTAGGTAGTTTGCTGTAAACCGGTCAGCATTGGTCATCTCATAACCAACCCGTTTATTAGTGAAAATTAATCGACCCTTTGTTCACCAAAATAAGGATTGGGATGATAAAGTTGAATTTGATAAGAAATTATAAGTGAGAAAATTGTTAATTAAAATCATTCTTTGCCTAATAAAATTATTGCAATTGAAGAAGAGATGTTCATAATTTTCGCAAGACTGTAGAACAAATATTGCTATTAATTAAATTTTGTCTAATATATCGCCTTTATATGCTGGGAATCTGTTTAAATGAATTTCGGAACGAAAGTCAATTGACTTAAATCTTTGATTTACCAACTCATTATATTTACTGAAAGCTTGTAAAAATTCTAGGATCAAGTTTATATTTTCGAAAGGGTCGGACCACTTTTGGGCCTAAGGAGCCAAACTATATATTTGTTTCGAAAATATTTTTTGTTTCTCAAATTTTTATATTAAAAAACATGTTTTGTTATCCTTTTTCAGTTATCGAGACCATCAGATAGTCATCTATTAAGATGGTGCAGGTATCTTATACGAAAACAAAAGTTTCATGAAATGGCAGCTTCTGAACCTATGTCAGCATTATTGTATCTTCAATCTGATTTGGCATCTGCGGTGGATCATAATGATCCAGAGGAGAGTAAAGAGGTAAGTTTCTTTTTAAAATGTTAAGTTTATATTTGTTAAAGGACCGGCCCATGTTCAGTATCAGTACTGGAGACTTAGCAAGTCCGGTCAGCCAACCCTTTCGCTGGCGTCTTCAGTCCAGTACTCTGCTCACCAGGTCTATTTTCTATTATACCGGACCTGAGCAGGTTTACCCCGTAGAGGGCGAGCTTCCGTTGCGGAGATATCCCATTCTAGCAAGAAGAGTGCTGAGGAACTTGCCTAAGTTTCTTCACGGTTGTAAAGGGCGGACGATCGAACGCACGGATCTCCTTATTACAAGGCAGACGTCCTAATACCAACGCAGCAGTCAAAAAAAATCCCTAATTTATTGAAAATGGTAATAGCGCTTGGGTTCTGAAATCGAAAGGTATATGAGCAGTAGGCCCCGAATAGAGATATCCAAGAATATTTCTCCGAGTTGCATCATTCTTTTGCGGAAGGCTCGTTTTGACGTTAAAATTGAATTCAAGAAAAACGGTGGCTATCATAGATGCTCATTTGGATTGTCTAAACGGATAAGCCTTGTTATATCCACATGATACCTGTATCATTTTGATACAGGTATATAAGATGTTTCAATCAGTTTCAAAGAATATTTGATATATTTCTTATTTTTAGTTTCAACTTTTGACGTCAGTATTATTCCAAGAATCCATGGATGATGATTCATTTATGCCAAGTAAGTCTTGTGAAAAATATCCTTATTATGATACCCGATCTTTAAACACATTTTCGAGATCTGCACATGCGCGAATCGAAAATATAACCGCGGATTCTTGTAGATAAGGGTCACATTTCTATCTGTTGTATCAATATCGAATCTTTAGAATGTCGTTTACCTAGATCTAGCCCAATTCTATAGTCAAATCCTAAACACAGTTAAATTTAGCCTGGCTATCTGCAAAAATTTCAAATGTTTTCAACTAGCGCTTTCATGAACGTATGAATAGGCACTTACGAAGTTGTAAATTCTATAAATATCGAATGGCTATTTATACATTTGTATCTACGTTTTGGATTGGAGCATTTTACTGGTTTATATATAGTAGTAGTACGACATAAAGATCCGATATTGGTTAAATCAATATCGGATCTTTGGAATGTCGATTTACTGCTTAATAAAGCCGTTAAATGGACAAGTCCTAAACGAGGTTATAACCATTCGATATCAATAGAATTTACAAATTATTAAGTGCCTATTCATACGTTCATGAAAGCGCTACTTGAAAACATTTGAAATTTTTGAAGATAGCTAGGCTAAATTAAATCAACCGTGTTTAGGATTTGACCATATAATTAGGCTAGATTAACGACATTCTAAAGATCCGATATTGGTTATATTCATATAGCCTTAACCTAGCCATTAAATAGAATCTAAAAGGTTCCAAAAATCAGAAAAAGCGATTTCAAACGTCAGGTGTGAGATCACGTTCCGGAAAGAGATCGTCTCTGACCGCACAGATAAAGGTTAATTATGCCTAGCAATTTTTAGCCTAACCATTATAATAGATGTCGTGTTTTTCATTACACATTTGGATGGAAATATTGGCGATAGGCAAAATTGGTACAAAATGGTTTTCCATATTGGCGGGGAGTTGAACCCCACGAACTATATATTTCTGGGAAGGTCTTTGAAAATGCTGATCCTTCGGAGGGGTGGTAGATTTGGGAAGGAGGCAAAGTCATTTTTTTGCCACTACCCCACACAGGGGATGGGGCAAAAAATTAACCCCCCGAGATAGTCCTTTCGAGAAATATACAATTTGTGGGGGTCAACTACCCGTCAATATGCAAAACCGTTTTGTATCAATTTTGCCCTCGTCAATTATTCCATCGAATTGTGTATTCAGACAATTATTTAGAATTTCTAAACCATTAAATTTTTAATTTTTAGCCACTGAAGTCACCAATCATTTTGCGAGCCGAAGTCAACTTTTCGACACACTAGTGGGATATTTTCCAGAAGAAATGACTCAACCTAAAGGAAATCTCAT
>JAUCNG010419577.1:0-10126 GCA_032353305.1 Cephalothrix spiralis
AAAAGTCACGTGACTCCAGTGACGTAGTAATTTTGGGATTTTTTTTTACTAGAATTGTTCTTACCCCTTAGCTTCATGATTGGTCTAAATATTTTAAATATCCCATAATATTAACCCCCTCAAAATTGAAAAAAAATATTTTTTGCAATAATTCTGAACCACCCTGTATTATGGCAATCGAAAGCTTTAAAAATTGTTTAATCTAAGTGAGCTATGGCACCCAGTGTTTTTTATTTGTGATTCCAAGTATCTTTCCAGTTTTGGGGCTTTTTTATAGTGTTTTTCAATTATTGCAATAACTGTCGTTCTTTCTCCTTTTTTTAAATTGTTTTATATGGTTATCTTGAATAGGTGTCTTTTTTTGTTTCCTATTTTTTTTTGTTATACATGTACCTTTTATTTCCATTAGGGTTTTAATATGGGATTTTGCTAGGGAGTTGCCTTCGTTTTGTATGTATTTTCTATGAGGGATTGAGTGTTATTGAAATCTGTCCATATTTGTTTGTCTACCTTTTTCTATTTTAATGGTTGTAAAATAAGGTCTTTTCCGTTTCTAGGATGTTCATTTTTAGTTGTGGTCAGTTTTGGTGTTAAATGGTCAGTTTTTTTCCATTGTCTGAGGTTTCCTTATAATCAATTATCATTTCAGTTGATTCACTGCTAAATGTTTTGTGTCTTTAGGCGTAGTCTTTTTAAACTGATTTTTCGTCATTTTTGTGTCTATTTATTCTTGTCCATATTTCATTTAAAATTTTGAACCTGCATGGAAAATTCAGCATGGACCGCGATGTGATGGATTTCACCGATTTTACCGATTTATTCTCATTATGTATGTTTAATAAATATTTTTTCAAATAAACATGATATATTATTAAAATACCCTGTCCTTTTATTAAGTTTAAAATGATACAAACAAATTTAATGATTAATTAAGATCGAAATAATGTAAATCGTTAATCTCAGAAAAGCATTACAGTTTATATTAAATGAAATAATCATAATACTTTTAAAGTGAATACTAATAAATAATAAAGTAATAATTGTTACTTCATAGAATATTTCTCTTAAAAATTTCTAAAACTCCAAAAGCTAATCATTTTTATATGTCCGGTTACTATGGTAAATTAGCCTCTAATTTGTAGCTGGCTTATGCTATGGAGCGTAGTCTGTGTAAGTGTCTGTCACGCCTTGTTTGAGTTGTGAACATCAATCGATTTGCTTGCAATTTGGTACAGTGGACAAATTTAACCGTTTTTCGATCTACTACTGCTTCTTTTGGACTCTAAGCGCGAAATCTTATGCGGACCATCATTATAATATGGGCTGAGGTCAAAAATTAATCAATTTTGTAATATGCTGAAAGCTAAAAATTGTCATAGATCATAGACGCGATTTGTTTTAAATGATAGCTTATCGAAAATAAAATAACGTTAAAATTAATTCTATAATATTTTCGCCGCTAGGGGCCATTAAAGGTCATAAACATAGTCGTGATCAAACTTAAATGGTCGTGGAGAGTCGCAAATTGTTTTAAATGATAGTATCAAAAATAAATATACGTAATTGTGGATTTATCTATAGTTTATGCTTACGCCGCTAGGAAAGTTCAAATGTTAAGGTCACTAGATTTAATATTAGCGTGTAACCATAAAATGGTCGGAGAAAGTCGCGTTTAAAAAAAAATAAATAGACAATAAAATTTAAAGATTGTAGGAATTTTTCTCTCCCACTCAATTTAGTATAATGGTGAAACTAAAAATGGCCGGGGAGAGTCGCGATTTTTTTTTATTCATAGTTTATATTTATGCCGCTAGGAGATTTTAAGGTCAAATTTTAGTATTAGGGATATTAGGGTGTAACCAAACGATGTTCGAAGGAAATTCGCGTTTTTTGCATTTGATAGCCCATCACAATTTAAGATGCTCGCGGTGCACCGACCATTACCATTATCATGTGCTTGTTATGTATCCCTCCCTTCCTTCAAATAACTAAAATTTTGCAAATTAATTTTTTTTTTAAAGATTTAACGATTGAAATTGAAGGAAGTGGCTTAAAATCAATTTATCATTTAAGGCTTTTAGCCAATTATATAACTCTTGTTAAATTTCATTTAACGGAAGGCCACTACTGATTATAGCGAGGATGGGGCTATAGTCAATAAGTAATTATAATAACTACTTTAAATGCTTTTTAATAGTTTTTCAAATATCATCAGAAATTTAAACAATCTGATTCCAAATTTTCCCTCTGCTTATAACTTGTTAACTATCATTTTTATTACAGATATCATTATTATCTTTTTATTTTCAATATTGCAAATTCCCTTTTTGGCGTTTTCATTAATTTTTGACTTTTTATAAACTTCAACTAACTAATCTTTAAAAGATATCTCAGCTCAGTAGTAGCTAATAAATCAAATAATAAAAAAAAAATTCGTTCCTCTAATCTCTAAAAAATATGTGCTGTCCTCCCATGTGTCCTACTTTCCCTACTTTTTGGATACCTTACTCAATGGCCTATTTTCCTACTTTTTTATGTCCTACTTTTTTGCAAGTTGGACGTACCAAAATCTTAATTTTCTACCTTAAAAAACTTAATATTGCTTTTATTATTGTTCTAGCCTTAATTGTCGCGTATCCGCGAATTGTAATATCTAATAAACAACCATTAAATAACTTAATACGAAATTTGTTAAAATCGCCGTCCATTGTCTTTTAAAAATTATTGATTAATCAATAATCATTTAAAAATAATAATTATATCGACATAACTTAATTATCATCAGTAAAAAATGGATTTGTGAATTTAGAACACATACTTTGTATTATTAACGAAAAGTATAACATATTTGAATAAAAAATATTGACGAGTGATGATCTAATTCTCGAAATCAATTAAAGATTATCACCTTTAATCTCCAACAAACTCGTACTAATATGAACGTCCGTTGTCTGGTTCAAATTGTGAAACTTAAATAATCGTCGCATGTATTCTTTTCGAGAATTGTCTGGCGAAATATTTTGGCCATAGATTGTGGGGGAGGGGGGCTTCAATACTTATTGTATATGATTATTATCCATGTTATTTTGCTAGAAATTAGAGGAACGTCTTTTTTAAAATTCTACTTTTTTATTTCAACATTCAGATAGTCTTCTCGCTGCTTTTGTTTTTTATTTCAGTAGACCTACTCTATTAATTATCTTGAATCACTCATCTGTATACTGCCTTTCATGAATCACAAGATCATAAATGGAGTAAAGGATAGAGGATTCATTCATCTATTTTTTTCTTCTTCTTTATTTCGTTTTATAGAGGGAGGAGGGGTAACGTGAAACCGCATTGACGTGCAGCGTGATATATTTGAAGCCAGCGTTCAGCGGAGGGAAAACCATTGTCATGCAAAAAAAAACTCGGGTGCAACGTGAATTTAAAGATTCTGATTCATGATCCGTGGACGTCAATTTTGAACTCCAGGAGCCGTTAACGAAGTACTTGAGGAAATCGGATCAGTTCTAGTTCTAAAAAATCGCCCCGCATCGCTTTTATTCGCAGTATCGCACGTGATGGACACAATTAATTTTACTTGACTGTACCTTTAACTACTATCATATATTATTCATATTTTATTTTCCCCTGGACCCCACGCCCAACAAACGCTCGCACTCCTCAGCTAAGGAGGGCTAAGGCTTATATATACTTAAGGCGTATAGGTATACATGTACATACATGTGTCATGACCAATATGCAGGGGCGTATCTGCAATGTCTGTCTGGTGTGGCAAAACTATCAATTATGTCTGCGAAATGGCGGACCCCCCTTGAATTAACACTTTTTATTGCATTTTTGGGCCACTTTATTTTGTCGCTAGTCTTGCGGTGTGGCAATTGCCACACTTGCCACACCGCAGATACGCCCCTGCCAATATGACTAGATCTAGTCGGCGATCTTGGTTCGCGAAAGTCGTATTTCTATATATATATATTAACGTGCTACATGGTATCGAAAGGCGTGCATGGATCCCCCAGCCCTAGAGAATCTAGAAAAAAATGCAAGTCGGGCAAATTGGTCATCATTCATGAGTCATTGAAAAGTCAGATACTTAAAAAAAGACTATATATACATGTCTTATTTTTTTAATGTACATTGTAAATATGTAAAAAAAATAAAGAAATTAAAATTACACCCCGCTTCGCTCATCGTAAACGTATCAATCTAAATTTTAATTAATGTATCTCATTTATATGTACTTTCAGATGATTAAGTTGTCAAATTGGCTAAAGGAAGTTATTACCCTGCCAATGAATTCCCGGAATGAATCCAGGTAACAAAAAGTCTGGTGTCTCATTATTGGAAGAAAATATTCCGGTGATATTCACGACTGATCGGAAAATGGAAAAATCTGAAATGAAATTACCGCTTGCCGAATGTGGTTACGCTAGTCGGTACGACAGGTAGGCTAATGCTTCTCCAAACAAAAACAAAAAATTGCAACATCGATGAATCATGGTTCTCAGTTGTCCTAAATTTTAAAATTCGCCTCGCTTCTCTCTGCTTTGATAACATAAGTTTTGTATCCTTGGTCCTAATACATGTAAAATATGATCTTGTTAGCCAGAGTAAAAATCAGATCAGAAAGTAGTGGCTCTTGATGTTTGTCAGAAAAAGGATGGATCTCTTATAAAAAACATAGTCACAATCTTAAGCGCCATTTTAATGGCTAATGTACGAACTATGAGTATGTCATTTTAAAAACCATTGCTTCATTGCTTAGTCGTAAAATGTAATATAAATTATATAATAAGCTTTTTAGTTCAAGATTTAAACACAAGGGTTAGTGATCGTTAGTCCAAAACGTTTCTAAAGGCAAAAATCAAACTTGGCCGGGATTTTAATATACAAAGCTAATTTTTGGCGGATAGGGGATAAAAATGTGGGGGTTGGGGATGGTTAGTCATCTTCAAATATGGACTATTTTCATTCATTTCTCAAAAATCAGAATTCCCTCAATGCAAAAAATGGCATAAATTTTAAGTCGCATAAAAATGAATGGTGATAAATATGAAAAAAAATTGGGAAAATTTTATTTAGCTCACTTGGTACGAAGTACATGTATCAAAAGTGAGCTTATGGGCCATTCTCAGATAAAGCGCACAACTAATGTCTAAGATGCTCTGTTTCATTTTGAAAAGCGGTGTCGCCAAAACCTTGTAACATACGTTACCAAACTTTTGGAGGGCAGCGCACATATATAGAAAAAGCTTCAATATTCATCATTTTGCGTTAGAAATAAAGTAGATTTAATATACCTTAGCTTCACATGAAATAAGTTCAAAATTGATGAGATTTCTATGAACTTTTTTTATTAATTGATTAGTGCATCAAAGTTGGTGTGTTACGATTCAAAACTGTAACGTACGTTACCAACATTTGGTTCCTAGCAGAAAGATGAAAAGGTGTTGGAGATTTTTTTGTTCGCCTAGCTTTTGGATGTGACGACTGGTGTATGAATATGACTAAATGATATCGAATACTAACAGAGATATGACCCGATACATCTAAGGTCTGTAACATACGTTACCACGATCTAGTAATATTTTTTAGAATAAATTATAACTAAATTAAATGTAACTCAGAATAGACTTTATTCAACTGCCGATGGATTTTCAACAATATTAGAATTTGGAAAGTACACTTTTATGTACTAAAGTATAGTATATTTCGTTAAAACTTTTCAACATGATACAGATGACGTAAAAATCTCCCATTAATCATTTTGGACTGGGGGAAGGACCATATTTAAAAAATCGACGATCAGAAACGGCGTGCCTTGATTTTGATTTTTGACAATTTTTGACAATTTACCAACTTGCAATTGTGCGCTTTATCTGAGAATGGCCCGTATGCTATATGGCGCGTAGTGTGTGTATAGTGTAGATGTCAGACCTGGTTTTGGTAGTTTGCATCAATCGATTTGTTTGGCTTTTTTAGGACCTTAGCGTCACATCAATCTCCTCCTAGGGTTTTGATCCCAGCTTAATGAAACATACGTCTTAAATATGAGGCTTCATTAGACATTGTACGATCAGTTTGCAACGAAATTCCAATTATGAGCCGAGCAATGACCTTGGGCTTGGAGGTCAAGGACAAAAAGTCAAAGTCGTTGTAAAGAATCGCGGTTTGTTTTATTCGATAGCTTATGAAATGCTGAAATACTGATTCGGAAATTGATTTTTTTTCGACGATAGAGGTCATGAAAGGTCAAAATATAAATATTTAGTGTTACCGTGAAAGCTAAAAATGATTGCAGAGTGTCTCGATTTATTTTAAACTATAGCTTGTCGAAAATTAACATGATGTTAAATGAAGGATTTTTTCTATAGTTCATATTTACGCCGCTGGGAGAGTTTAAATGTTTAGGTCACAAGGTTGAAAATTTTAAGTCGCGGTTTTTTTTAATGGTTAGCTCACAATTTGTTTTGGTCTAAAATCAATATTTTCGCCGCTAGGGGCCCTTTTTTTAACTTAGCTCCAAATCTATCTTCTCCTAAGAATATATTAAATTAGTGAGGGGGCTATAAATTATCTGTACTCGTTGGAATTAAAAAATAAAAACTTCAAATTGATTATTATAGAAAAAACTTTGCTGGGCTCTTTTTCTTTTGCTGAGACACTGCGATTGTCATTAACACACCACCCGGCCCCGTTCAATGGCATAACAACGTTTAAAACAAATATGTGACATGCAAAACTACATTATAACTTTCTATACATATGTCAAAATTCTAAATTTATGTTCAAATGAATAGAAATATCCAATAAATAAATAAAAAAAGTAAAAGGGCAAAAGCCACGACCATTGTACAGAATGATTATAAAGTGGATTACTCTTTAGAATCTTAGTCTAAAAATGGTCGTCATGTAAATGTTTATTGTCAGGAAAATTCACTAATTAATCATAAGACACTATATAAAAGGACAAAATAATAAAACTAATACATACAGTGTATGTACTTTAAAAATATAAACAGTGAAAGGGCAAAAGTCACGACCATTGAACAAAACGATCTTAAAGTGGATTACTCTTTAAAAACTTAGTCTTTGAGTTAAGTTGAAATGCAATAAATGATATTTTTAGACTAAATAAATGTTTAGAAAATAAGTTTTTATATATATGGTAGCATCACTAGCATATTGATGTTGGGGCTCTGTAGTCCGGGGCCTAAATATCCGTAGAGCCTTAATATATGGGTCCAATTGTCCTTGGGGCATAAATGTCTGGCTCCCAATTGTCTGTTGGGCCGAACTGACTGGGCGTCACCCCTGTTTTAGATTATTATACCAATAGAAAATGAGGTATGTCCATCGGAAAGTGTCGATAGTGCACATTTGCTATCGATGTGCGTATCAGATTTTTTGCAAACGCGTCATGATTACCATAGAAGATAGAAACATCATCATACTAACAAATCAATCTCCAGACGCTATCTTGGACCGGAACCTGAAATTCCGTCATGTTGGATGAGAAAATATTTACTCGAGCAAAGATCATCCCATACCCATGTGCACTTGGTACATTTGTGCGAATCGCGTCATGATTACCATAGTCACCGGACGCCATTATTGAACGAAAGTAATTTGAAGTCATCTTGAACCGGAACCGGACGTTCCGCCATATTGGATGAAAATATATTTACTCGAGCAAAGATCATCCCATACCCATGTGCACTTGGTGCATTCGTGCGAATCGCGTCATGATTACCATAGTCACCGGACGCCATCTTTGAACGAAAGTAAATTGAAGTCATCTTCAACCGGACGTTCCGCCATGTTGGATGAGAAAATATTTACTCGAGCAAAGAGCATCCCATACCCATGTGCACTTGATGCATTTGTGCAAATGCGTCATGATTACCAGAGTCACCGGACGCCATCTTTGAACGAAAGTAAATTGAGTCATCTTGATCCGGAACCGGATGTTCCGCCATGTTGGATGAGAATATATTTACTCGGGAAAAGATCATCCCATACGCCATGTGCACTTGGTGCATTTGAGCGGACGCGTCATAATACTATAGTAGCCTAAATTAGTAATAGTTGATTTAAATTTTTACAAATTTGAAAATTTGAAAATTTAACTAATGCAATGACGACACAATACAATTTAAGACGAGCGCACAAATGCACAAGTGCATTTAAAAAAATGCACAAGTGCATTTAAAAGGATTGAAAGCCTATCGATCAGGTTTTCCTAATAATAAAGGCTGAACGTCCGTTTCCGGTCCAAGATGACTTCCGGTGACTTCTGATCCAAGATGGCGTCAGGTTCCGGTATTACGGTGATTTCCGATCTGATCCAAGATGGCGTCAGGTTCCGGTATTATGGTGATTTCCGATTTAAGATGGTGTCCTGTTCGGTTATTTCCGGAGATTGAAATGCTGTTATGTTTTTTGGCATTAAAATTCCTTTAAAATTAAGTTAGAAATAGCGTTTAAAAAATGATCTGAACTTTTATATTCAGTAAAATGATTACTCTTCTTATTGTTATACATGTACCTGTCTATGTATATTTTTATTATTTTGTCATTTTTATATATGTCTTATAAATGATAAATTGGTGAATTTTCCTGACAATAAACATTTACATGACGACCATTTACTTTTAATCGTTCTGCACAATGGTCGTGGCTTTTGCCCTTTTACTGCTTTTTATATTTTATTTGGATATTTCTATTCATTTGAACAGTTAGACATAGAAATGTATAGAAAGTTATATAAAGTTTTGTAAATCACATACATACTTGTTTTTAACGTTGTTATGCTACTGAAAGGTAAAGCTAACGGTTTTTAAATGTCAAAATATGTATATTAAGTATGATATAGCTCATAAAAAATGGAATCTCTATAGTGATATCGGGACACTGTTTACAAGAAATACAAGGTGTAGAAAAGAGACTCAACGTGTTAAAAATACAATACGCAACCATGCATGGAGTTCTAGACAATATCCCTATGTGATATACATGTAGTTAAAATCAAAAAATATTTATAATTGATTTTAATTTTTCATACAGATCTTATGGCGGCGTCTCATTTTACATTTCTGCATTCCGTGGCCAGTGGCCAGTGGCGCAAGTAATATATTTAAGCCTAATTAATACGACCTCCGAGTGCGCATGACAATCACATACTAGCTAATTAGATACGAAATCGTTTCAAACAAGACGCTAGTACATGTGTATCCATGAATACCATCATGACCAGCAAGAAAATTTTTGCCCCCTTTAACCCCGCTTAGGGGCCATTCTTCCCACCGAAAATTTGGTTACGTCAATTATTCTTTGAATATGAGAAATTTTCAACAATAATGCGTCAAATGACCCCTAAATGTACTGCTGTCATCATGCCCTAGTGTCACATTAGAATTTCCGGTTGCTGGGTAACAGGGCAATTTCCAAATTTTTGCGAAATTTCAAAAATAACCCAATAAAGTATATTTTTATTGGGTCCCTTGACCCAATAATGGTCTTTAAATGTCAACTCCAATATAAAGAGACCGTATTTAAATTTAATTTTTTTGTGGTAGGGGGGGGGATTTTTTTTAGAAATAAGAAATTGAGTTTGGATGTTTCAAAATCGATGTATACTCTATTTAGCTCACAAATACGCTTAGTAATAGTGCAAATGACACCTCTCTTTGATCCATGGCCCAGGGATCCCAGGATCATGGGCTTTCATAGGAGATCAAAAGCTTCACATTTGAATTTCCAATTGCTAGGCAACGGAGCGCGTTTCCAATTTATTTTGCAAAATTATAAAAACATTTTTCCGAAGGCCTTATATTTGACCCCAAATTTTTTTTTGGAAAATTTGTTTACGGTTATGGTCCTTTATAACATATATAAACACCATCTGGGAGTTTTTGAATAAATGTCTTGTGGAGATATTCTGAAATTAAACAAGATATTTTTATTTCATAAAATTCGGCCATCTAAAAAATTATTTAATACAATAGTCAATATATAAAAGAAAAAGTTAAAAGCTTCAGACCTTTTTTTCAGGGGTGGAGCTGAACAAAGTGAACAAAAAGTTAGAAGTATTATTACCCTTTTCTTTGTTTACTTTGCT
>JAUCNG010419688.1:0-10120 GCA_032353305.1 Cephalothrix spiralis
AATTTGAAGTATTTCGTAGATGATCAGCCGCGAAATATTCAGCCACCAGCCGTGCCTATTTTGGTTATAATTATTGATGAATTTTTTGAGGTCATCAGAATTTTTGACGACCTTTTTTTTTAGGTCATCAGAATTTTTGACAACCTTTTTTTAAGGTCATCAGAATTTTTGACGTGTTGAAACTACCGCAGCCGCGTCAAAATTACCTGGGTAGCCGTGAATACAACATTTAACCAAAAATAGCAGCAAAAAACTGTGCCACGGCTGTTCAGACAATGGTGAGCAGCCGCGCGTGATATTGCGCTAAAACGACCGGCTTTCCGCACAGGAACTTCAAGAAAAATCATCGTGTCAATGACCTGCCATGACTGGGTGACATGATCCAGTCATTCACACAGGCACATTACTTTATTCTTTGTAAGGGACCCCCTACCTTGGAATGTGCCTGTGGTCCAGATTTTAAAAAGCTTGTGGCGCAAAATTTTGAAAAAATCGTCATTCCCACAAAAATCTGGAATTGAATCCAACAAATTGGGCAAAAATTTGTGCAATATAATTATAAATCACCTTAATTATTTTTTCACAAACAGTCATACATTATCATGAGCATAATAAAACTACTCTGAATTTCAGGATCCTCGCTCCTAATTTTCACTTGATGTGCAGATCACATTTTCATAGAAAAATGAAATTTCAGTTCATGAGCAAGGTCTTTTGTCAAGCACAATTTGCAAGGGTGCAACAATATTGCGCAAGCATGGTGGTTTTTTTGTAAGAAAAAATTGCGCATAAACTGATAATGATTTTCAGTGTTCGTGGCGCACCTGGCTAACTTCTCAATCTGGCCTGTGGTTATGTCAATGACCTGGCCTCAGAGTGGCCTGTCTGTGCGACATGGTCCAAATCATTATTGTCCAGGTAGAAAGTGTGTATGATCAGCCTTGCAAGATTGCCATGCCAAAAAAGTTAAGTCTGACATTCTGCTGCTAATCTGAAATATTTTGTAGGAGATCAGCCGTAGAAATTTCAACCACGAGCTGCACCTTTTTACGTAATTAAAATAAGACAATGTAAGGTGCTGCATGAGATTTTGCCTTAAAACGACTAGGTTAGCGAAGTCAGCCAGTCAAAGCACTTCTGAACAACTCAAATAGTCCAGTCATCATGGCGACAATCCTACTGTATACCATTACCATTAATTTAGAGACATCAAGTCAGGCAGTATCATTGCATGACTGGATCATGCAATGATACTGCCTGACTATACTATATAACTGTGTTTTATGACAACATTTCCATACATTGATGAAAGAAGCTAAGACATGCATATTTTTTTCTTCATGAAAACGAAATCATGGTGGTTTCCATAGTTATAACTAATTAAAAAATATTTATATTTTATTCAAATTATAATTGAAAATTATCTTAGCTCCAAGATAATATATAGTTTTACTATGGTCAGTTATTTTGGTCATTTAGTGGAACCTGTCTGCTTATCAAATTTCTCTACCACAAAGATATTTTCTTCATGGCAAATAAGCATTTTTTGTTGGCAAAATGAAATGGCAGGAAATGGAAAACTTTTAAAATGTTTATGTCTATTTTAATATAACTATATTGTCTAAATAAAGCCTCCTCCAAATCATAACAGGTATAGATCAGTATATATGATGTTTTAAATACAACATAATTAATTTACATTTTTAGCAGTCAATCTGCTCTTTTTTTTCAAGTTATCTTGTTGTGTTACACTTTGAGTTAGGTGCTTAAATACAATACATATGAATATAAAATAAAATTTAATTTAACTTAATACTTTTTTTTCTAGTGTAACACTCAAGATCAACTATGAAAATTAAAGTTAAAAGTTGGACTGCAGTTGCAACCTGGCGTTGGGTGGCAAACGATGACAATTGTGGAATATGTAGAATGCCTTTTGATGGATGTTGTGCAGATTGCAAGCTCCCAGGCGATGACTGTCCACTAGTATGGGGCCAATGTTCACATTGTTTTCACATACATTGCATTGTAAAATGGCTTAACTCGCAACAAGTTCACCAACTGTGTCCCATGTGTCGTCGTGACTGGAAATTTAAGGAATGAATTTAAAGATTTGTGTTTAACTTAATTGAATCTCTTTATGTCACAACATTTCGATATCAAGTCGTTTGGAACTTCACTCAATTGGAATTTAAAACTAGTTTAAACTCATGTACCAGTGTTTTCTGATCGGAAGTGAAAGAAATATTATGAATACAGTAACAGTTTGGACTATATTGTCTCACATTTGTATTCTTAAATATTTGACCCCGTTGGCATTTTTCATAGAATATGTCGGAGATATACTTTTAAGAAAGGTTAAAGAATAAATTATTAAAAGTAAATTATGTTTCTAAATAATTTAATAAGTAAAATTTCAATAAAAAAAACTGTAGTGTAGATGACATTAGGTAATACTTCTCAGAGAGTTTCAAGATTTATGTGAAAATTTCAATTTTAATAGGCAGATTGAGATCCTACTCCAGAAACTGCGACTATAAAGCTTAAATTCAATAACATCAGAGAGTTTCAAGATTTATGTGAAAATTTCAATTTTAATAGGCAGATTGAGATCCTACTCCAGAAACTGCGACTATAAAGCTTAAATTCAATAACATCAGGATTTGAGGTGTAAGTTGTCTTTTATTTATTTATGGCCACATCATACTACATGTATATATCTATACATAATGTATTGAAGAAAAAAATATATGTTATATACATGTACATAAAAAGGTGGATCCCGGCATTCGAATACAGCGCTTCTTAAGCTAGCTAGTATAGCGTATAAGATCACGAAAACAAATTTAGTCTTGTTTGGAGACATCTTGTTTGAACTGAGAAATAAATCAATCGTGCTTTGAAAGTTCTCAGTTCGTCATATTTCAAAATCGTCTGGGGTGGTACATAGTGCTCCTATAGCGATCTGCAAAGTGTACCCGCCTGCGATACTTAATTCCGTTTTGTGCTATCCTTGGTATCTGTATTTTTGCATCCCCAGCGGTGAATTTCATTAGTCAGTTCAGTAAATAGATTATGTAAAATAAGACTGTTACAAAATACAGCCGTCCGGGGGTGTAGGACGTTTCGGCCACAGTGCACTTTCGGTCCCATGACCAGAATTAATAGAAAAAACATTGCCCGTAGCCATATGAATCAATGTGCCCGGAGCCCGTGCCGAATTCAAAATTACGAAAAAACCGTGCCCGGAGGCTTAAAACCCGGACTCGGAATTATTATTTGCAAAAAAAACTGTGCCCGGTCAGTGACTTATAAACCGCTTCCAGGTATATCCCTTAATAGATGACTATATATACAACATTTAAAACTTATTTGATCTGGCTTTTATGATACATAACTTCAGATACAATTCTATATTTCTATTCATAGGTACATCTTAAGATCTCTTATTGTCGAGATCCGGCCGGGCTATTCTCATTAATAGATCTTAATAGTTTGATTTGAACCGCTTCCAGGTATATCCCTTAATAGATGACTATATATACAACATTTAAAACTTATTTGATCTGGCTTTTATGATACATAACTTCAGATACAATTCTATATTTCTATTCATAGGTACATCTTAAGATCTCTTATTGTCGAGATCCGGCCGGGCTATTCTCATTAATAGATCTTAATAGTTTGATTTGACTTAACAATATTAACTACTATTATACATGCATATTATGTAAATTTCAAAGTCATTTTTGTCTGAGTATTTACTTAACATTTTCTTGCAAACGAAATTTGTAACCGCATAAAAATTACGCCGACAAACTTGCAACTTTAGAAATACACAGTCAATTCTCAGATAAGGTATGGTTGAGTGCATAGACTGATTATTACTAATAATCTGTCTATGTTATAGCATCGTAGTAAACATGTATTATTGAAACAAAACGCAAATCTTTTAACACAAAAATAAGGAAGTCGTATATCGATTATCTTAATAAAAATGTTTTTGTCGCAGTCTTTCAAGATCGGCGTAACTGTGCGTACGGTAGTAAAGAGGTTAAACTGCATCTTTGAATATGATAATCTGATCCAAATCCCCATCATGGACAGCAACTCGACCGTCAGGTAAAATGCAAATACATGATGGCTGTTTTAAATCCTTTACTCCAAAAGTGACGAGTGGAGTTAAATCTGGTTTAAATACTTGAATTAATGAATTTGGTTGATTGACACTAACTAAAACGAAGCCGGAAACATCAACAGCTAATCCACGTACAGGAACAGTACCTTTGGCATTAGGGACTGTTACTGATTTAACGAGATTTCCTTCAATTGCGAATTCGTGAAGTTTACACACGTAGTCATCCGAGTAGTATTCATCATCTTCATCTTCAACTTTTACGCGACATGTTACAAAAACGCGATTGTTTTTTGATATTGTTATCGCCAATGAATCATTTAAAACATCTTCTCCAAATTGATGCACAAACTTTAAATCAGAATTCAGAACTTTTATCCGATCTTTGTCTGAAATGTATAAATTGCCATTAACTGGAGACTGAGCAATTTGCGACGGGTACGATAAATCTTCTTCCCCGCCTCCAAACTTTCCAACAATTTCGCCGTCTACAGTGCTTTTTATAGCACGATTATGGCAAGTGTCAACGATGGCAAAATGTCCATCAGCCATCACACATACAGCTGTAGGGTTTTCTAACTTGTCATCTTCAAATTCTAATGATTTTATTACTTCCTGATTTTCGATGATGTCAATACGGTTTCTTGGATATCCTGTTGCAACAACAAATTTCCCGTTGAAATAATCTATCTGTTCTGGCCAATACCGATAATCAAGTTCTATAACTTCATCCTTTTCCATTCTCTTGTAATCACTTTGTGGCGTCAGCTTCAAAGCTGGAAGAAAATAGAAATTTAAGTAATTTTTTTTGAAAATTTCGAAAAATTTCTGTCTTATTTTTGTTTGTTTTTACCAACTGAAAATTTTTGTTGTTGTCTTATTTTGGTCTAAAACGCCCAGAAAACAAGTCTTATTTTTGTTTGTTTTCATCCACTGAAAAAAATTGTCTTATTTTTGTATGAAACGCCCAGAAAACCTTTTTTTGAAAATTTCGAACAAAATTCTAAGTCCAAATAAAGAAAAAGAAAGAAGACAGTCATAAGTCAGATCCATAGAGGCTTAGCTAGTTCTGTGTCCGGTCGCAGCATCTCGCCTGGTAATAAAAAACGAGCTGAGTGCCTATGGTCAGATCTGGGATACGTCATACTATTATCCAGTTTGTCTATTCACTGCGTTCGTTTCTTACACCGCAGACAGGTGTCGCTTTTGAATTTAGTTTCGTTTTCTGGATTCCGAGAAATCGACTGATGACGTATTACCCATAATGCAATTTTCAAAATGGTTTCTTGAAACACATGGCTTGAAAAATTCCTCAAAATTTGATATCAAATATCTCTTGTATCTATAAAATTAAGTGAAAAAATAAGAATAAGAGATGACCTAAATATAAACTGCATTTTGTAAAGACCAATATTCAAAGAATGGACACTGCTGTGGTGGTTCTTGTTAGGAAAACGGATAAGTATTATTTGATTGTGTATTTTCTCATCTTTATTTTGGTATAAAATGAAGCTAGCCTAAAAAGTATTCAGGCTGTAAAACTGTATTTTATCTAGGTGATATTTTTGTATTATTCAGTGTATTTTGCAAGGTTTTTGCCTCTTTGTGTAGCATATTTTGTAGTTAAGGAGGTATTTAATATGTAAAAACAAGGTAAAGATTGAGAAATATTGATTCAATATTGCCAGATCATAAAATGGATCATAGTTCTAGTGAAAAATCTGATTCTCAATCTACTTTTAGGGCTAGTCGTAGAAGGAAAAGCAACCAAAATGATACCGTTGTTGATAAAAATGTTATTTTTTTTGAATGTGTCAGTTGTAAAGAGGAAAAAGATGTAAGGATATCTGATAAGAGGAAACTGCCTGGGAGTTTGCAAGAATGGGCTTTAAGCAAAAACCCTAATTTCACTTCTGAAAGTTTTTTTTGCGGTTTATGTATTCAGCGATTAAGGCATAATATGGTAAAATCTGATGAAGACGAGAAAGTTGTTCCTAAAAAAATACATAAAGTATCAAAAACCTGTGTGATAGGTGATGTTTTAAAAATTGAGTGTGGTCAGGATAAGAGAGTCATCACAACAACACTAAATTCAACTTTATTGCAAGCATGTTTTGATATTTCAATTTTAGAAATTACTTTAGATGACGTTAATATTTGTTTGGATCATTATGAAAAAGTAAGGCGTTATAAAAATCCTATTCAATGTTCCATTTGCAAAAGCTTTAAAAATCTCTCAGGTACTTTAACTGATCTAGTTCCAGCTAAAGAATATGTATCTCAACTTGAATCTGAAGACAATACAGACGAAAGTACTATTAGAATTACCCAGTACAGTGTATTTTGTAAGTCGTGTAAAAAAGCTATTCAGCTATTTAAGAAACCAGATTGTGAGTTTGCTACATTAGAGGAAGTAAGAAAATTATGTGAATGTAATCCATATTGTTCTGATATTTTTGATACTGAAAGACATGCTTTTTTTCTTACTTTAAACAAAGTCATTGACACATTTGAAATGGGGTCTGGAATACTTCTTAGTTTTATTCATGACAATTATAAAACAAATCTTTCTGAGTTGGGTTTTAAAGGTAAAGTCAAAAGTAGAGTCTGGTTATTAAGTAGATTAATAGAACTATTCAGGGGTGCTATTTCAAATCATTCTCTCCAAAACAAAACAAAAAGGTCTACTCCTCTATTACAAACCCAGTTTTAATGTTTTAAGACAGTATCACAACTTATTATTTGAAAATAATGTTCAAATTAAAAAAACTCAGGAAAGAATTATAGCCTTAGAAAATGAAATTGCCCAACATCAGAAACTTTTAGTCGGTAATGACCAATTTGAGTCTAAATTATCGAAAATAACTTTATATTTGAATGCTATATCAAAGTCTGAATCCAAAAAAATAATCCAGAAATATGCATCAGACCCTTTGAATTTATATAATTTTGATATAAAAGAATTATTTGAGTCAACAAATCCTATCTTATGGAATGTCATTGTAGTAATGACTATGCACCAAAAAGAAAGGGATGTATTCCTTAAAAGTGGCAAAATTAATTGGTCTTGTCATTTAGATGTAGGAAATACTTTATTAGAGGAATCCGATTTCTTTTTTAGGTTATTTATTAGACGAGTGTATTTTTATTACACACTTCTATTTAATACAAATGAACAGTGCAATTATCCCTTTCAAATTATCGTCGCAGACGAGATTAAGAAATATAGTAACTCATCAAAACTCATAGATATTGGAAATAGACTAGGGATATGTGTTTCAGATAAAACAATAAATCGCTTTATTCAAGAGGTGTCAATTAGAAATAAAGAATCTAGAGTAGAAATAGCCCTAGATAGTAACACTTTTACTGTTGCTGCTGTAGATAATTTAGATAAGCAAATGCCTTATACCTTTGTAAGCAATACTTTAAAGCCAAGGAGCTGGCATGGTTGTACAATATCATCATTTCAACCCAAGCCAAGAATGAAAAATAATTCAGTTGAAGCTCAGGATAATAATATGTCTACTACTGATGTAGAAGCTCTACCTAATTCAGATGAGGTTCAGGATATTGATATGTCTACATCTGATGTAGAAACTTCAGATGAAGTTCGGGGTAATGATATGTCGCCTACTAATGTAGAAGCTCTTCTTAAATCTTCTAATGACAAAGATTCTTTACCTAAATCTAAAATGGCAAAACGTTTTGGTGTACAAAAACCCAAATCCCATAAGGTAAAAGATGCAATGCCCAGGATGCCTGCATTTGATCCACCAGTGAAGAGAACACCTGACTTTATAAGCTATACAGAAGATGCTTTTAAAAATTCACCCGAAGAAAAGAAAGCTTTGGAAGTCTTTTCGTCTGAGATTTTCATGTATATGTTGGAGAGAAAATTTAGAGCTGAATATTTTCCTCAAAAATTACTTCCAGGCTTTAAATGCAAACTATTTTTAGATAACGTAAGGTATTGTGAGGTCTCAAATATTTGTTACTTAGAAGTTCTCAATGAACCTGCTGACAAACGAGAAACTGTTAAGTGGACATTAGACATACTTGATGAATATATCAGATCAAGTAAGCATTTATCCCAGCATGAGGATTTAGTTGTTACTGGTGATGCAAAAACATACAACCACTTAATCAGTTTGAAAGAAGAATATGGCCATGATCTTGATTGGCTTATACCTTATGTAGGTGAATTCCATCTACTGAAGAATTATCATGCTGTGATAATGAAATTGTTTTGGGATGCTGGTCTTCAAAAATTGTCATCAGAATTCTTTAAAAGTGATGCATTTCAAAGTTGCTTGTTAAATAGTTCAAATTTCAAGCATACTCATTATTTTTTACTACAGATTTGGGAAGCATTGTACACAATACAAATAACTAAGTTTTTCGCTTGGAGACAAATTAATGAAGATGATCTTAAATCTGAACAGTTACCATCGACATTCCTGATAGAAGAAATTCTAGAATGCCTGGAAAAATTGCCTGACAAAAAAGAAGATTTTGATAACATGTCTGACTTTTTATTGTTGCAAAGTGAACTTAAGAAAAAATTAAATGGCCTTGAAAATGAGTTTTTTCAGTTCAGAGAACAAATGTCATCAAGGGATGATACCTTTAAATTTTGGAAAAGCTTATACATCAGGACCTTTTCCTATATGTTTGCCTTTATATAGCAGTTCGGAGTGGTAATTTTGAACTAAGAAATGCTTGTTATAAGGATATGGCACCTCTTTTTTATGTGTGTGACAAAATTCACTATGCAAAAATTATTCCTCATCATTTAGCTGACCTATCTAAATTGCCTAGTAAGACTTATGATAAACTTTCACATGGAGCATTTGTTGTTAGTTTAAGAGGTGTCGCATATGCTTCTATTGCGTTTGATGAAGCTCACGAAATGACTATCAACAAGGACATAAAGGAATCTATAACAAAGCCAGACCCCGACTATATAAATACATTGGCTGATTATTTGCCATTTAGAGCTACTATGCTTCGAAACTTCGAGAATTCTATCCTTCATAAACGTGCATATGTTGCTCATAAAGGTCTAGAGCCTAGCGTTATCAAAATGGTTGATTCAAATATGAATCTTTTTAGAATTACCAGACCCTCAGTGCAATGTATGCAGTGAGAATGCTTCACTTTGTGAGTCCTGTCAATCTAAATGTACTTCAAGTCTTCTTTGTTTTTATAGATTGATTGGTTGTGTTTATATGAGTAAATTCTCTAGCGCATTTGAGGAAGGACCAGCAACAAATTTTAGAAACACAATCAGAGATCATTGCACAGGCGAATCAAGCTCACTTGAGAAACACAAGTCTTGGCTTGACTCTATCAGGTCTAAGGTTTGGGAAAGACATGAATCTGATCAACAGGCGTTGCCATCTAATGATGCCTTGTATTACCATTGGCTAAGATCAGTGTGGGTTATGATACTTTGGTGTCAAGCGGACAAAACTTCGGTTACTCTTCCTCAGTTGACTAAATATGGATGGACTGAAGAAAATGGTGACATTTCCATAGTCTGGGATAGTGATTTGAATATTGCTCAAGTAAAATCGTTTGTACAGGCTTTAACAAAAGGTTGTAAATGTAAAACTGGGTGCAGTAATAAACGTTGTGGCTGTAAATCTAAAACCAAAGATGGATATTGTGATGCAGGGTGTCAGTGTCTGAACTGTACCAATGTTTTTCGGGAAGAGAGTGCTTCTGATGCAACTAAACATCTTGATGATGTAATTGATAGTGTCATAAATGATCTTATTGCTAGTGAAAGTAGTGAAACTAATCCCTCTGTTCCCTCTATTAGCAACAATAATGACTTATTTTTTTCAAATGAAGAAAATTTGGAATCAGATATTGACGATAGCTAAAATGTATAAATTGTATAATAGTTTATGCTATAGGTATTTTATTTAAGGCAAGTCATTTTACTTTGTCGCAACCATTCATCTAGGGAGCATGATC